>VANL01000157.1:0-57664 GCA_006352455.1 Brachionus sp. 'Tiscar'
AATATTATTTTATTTGGCCCTGTTCCTTTTTGTACTTTCTCATATTAAAAATAAAGATTACAAAAAATTAAAATTTTGATTATTAAAATTAATTTGAACAAAAATTTCTCTTATCTTTAACATACCCGAATCTCTAAATTTTTTATTTCAATTTAAAAAATACTGATAAAGTAGAAAAAGTACAGAAAGTTAAAAAAGGAACAGAGCCAAATAAATTAAATTTTAGAAAAAGTACAAAAAGTACAGAAAGTAGCTGGGCCAAACAAAATAATATTTAGAAAAAGTAAAAAAAGTACAGAAAGGAAAACATTTTTTTAATATTTAAATCTCATTGTCTATCCATGGTCCGTTGAGCTTTTTCACTTAATGAAATTTTCGCACATGCTTCCAAGTAGTGTTGGGTACCGTGTGTTGCAGCCATTAGACCGCCAAAATTTGATGTTGGCCGTTTTGATGTCCTTGGGAAAATATAAATTAAATTATTTTTCATAAAATATATAAATTAATAAATTAATTCTTTTCTCTAAAAAATATGAAATTTTGCAACTTTTATCACAGTCGTCTGCTTTCAAGTGACATAATTTTATCAATTTTTGAGCTTATTTATTAAGTATTAACCTTGAAATTGAAAAAAAAATATAAAGAGTTTATAGAATTTCCTTAAATTTTTAATTGATTAGTCTTTGATTGGATTTGTTAAATACGAAAAATTATATCTATTTAGTGATTTTAATTGGAAAAAAATACTAATCAGCATTTGCAAAAGAAAGTAAAGAATTAGGTATTAGATATCTCCTCCTCGTTAACATTAAACGTTTGCATAAACTAATCTTCAAAAGTCATCTTTTAGTTTTATTTCTCGTCGCCAATAAAATGTTTTAATTTTATGCACTAGGATATTAATAAATTTTAAATAAAAACGATTATATATTTTATTCAAAAATTAATTAGAAAGTGGCCACTGTAAGTAGCCAGAGTCAATAACAAAATAAATAAAATATTATAAAAATTGTAGCTAAATAAAATCCTCTCAAATTTATAACTTAAAAAAAAATAAATTTACATAAAAAGAATAAAATTCAAACTTTTTATAAATAAGGAAGGAAATGTTTTGACACGTAATAATCATGAATCAAACAAGTGTTCGACACTTCAGAAGAATACTTTATATTGACTATATATTAATTGATTAGTATAATAAATATTTTGGTCAGTATTTTGTTATTTCGATCAGTATTTAATATATAATGTTAGTTAAATTTAAATATTAAAAGTAAAATCTATTAATTTGTAATGAAATTTAATATTGATTAAAAAACAAACCAACAGTTAAATAAAATAAAAAGGAATTTTAATCAACTAATAAAGCTTTTTTGCCTTATTTCGTCTTCCTCTTTTGCGTTTTTCACCAATCGGTATATCTTTTGCTGCTGGTAGTGATTTGACATATTTTAATCTAATTGCAAGACCAACTAAATGATTGCACATGTAATGCTTAAAAAAGGTTGGACACTGTGCACCTCTTAATTTACTACATCTATAAATCTTTTTTCCATCTTGAGTATTATTTTCATAATGGTAGCTCCACGTTATCTCTTTGTTTATTTTTGTCAATGCTGATTCTTTGTTTGGGTACTTTTCCTCCATTATCCACTTGCGGCTTCGTTTAATTAGACAATCTGCTTCAACTTCATCATCGGACACATACTCTGGAATACTTAATGACATTAGTATATTTTTTTTGAAAATTTTAATTTCCAAAATTGGTAATGTTTGACTTATTTAAACATTTTATTTTTTAACATTATAAATTCAAACAGTTTTATTTATTATTTATTATTATTTATTTGTATATCTGTACCGAGCTAAATAAATTATTAACTTTTATTTTTAATTAAATACTGATCATTTAAATACAAGCCCTTTAAAGTTAGATTTATTACTATCCATGTAAATGAAATGACAGTCTTTTGGTGTGAGCATATTTATTGGAATCACAATTCAGCTGAAATTTTTAAAAAATGTTTTACAGTTTTCTTTCTGCTATGTTGCTGCTGAACCGGTTGGTGATTCAAAAACATATTTCTACAACAAAATACACGGTCATTCCATTGACATGGATAGTAATAAATCCAACAATAATTTTCCATTTAATTTATAACTTGAAATTTTCAAACAATATAAGGTCAAAGTGGTAGAAGTTGCAACATGAAAACAACAAAAAACTTTTAAAATTTTTAAATGACTAACTAAAATAATAAACATAATTTAGAACCATTATTTGGGACTGAAAGCGGGCAAATCTGAATGATCCAATCTTAATGGTCCTCAATTATTCATTAATCTTGTTATCTTGATTATTACATTGATGATTTTTCATTTCATCACTGGTCAGATTTGAGTGTTAAAACTTGTGAAACAAATTTAAAAAAAGTAGAGAAGTGAGCTTGAAAATCCGAACCGAGATCAAAGCAAGAATTGTCAAGTAACATTTCGGATAAATTAATTTAAGTTTAAATTAAAATCTAAAAAAAAAATAGCATGTTGTTTTGCTGATCAAAATATTATGTTCATATTGTAAGAATAAAGAAGTTTTTCGAAAATTGAATTTTTTTCGAATCATCCTTGAACTCCTATGGTTTAGAAAAACTGAAAATTCTGAATTTAATAAGCAGAAAATCTTGATCAAAATACTAAGCAACTATACGCAACAAAAAAAAGCTAATTTAGAGAGAAAACTTGAATATTTCTTTATGATAAGCTATACCGTTAGTTTGAAAATTATCCCCATTGGTACTTAAGTAAGCTGTTTTGATTGCCACGAGGAAAATATTTGTCTAAATCATTTTTTTTTCTTTTAACTTGATTCTCCTCACTTTATATTTTATAAACTTTTGAGATTTTTCTAAATTTTGTTTTTACATGCGATCATTAATTTAACTTAAATTAAATAATGTACAACTTGGAGCCTTTACTGACGGTGACCAAACCAAATAAAAGATGAGCATGGATTCAAACTAAGCAAATTCAGCGATACACACATCTTTTTAACAAGTTATTTTCCATGATGAATGGTTTAAGCATCAGTTTG
This sequence comes from Brachionus sp. 'Tiscar', assembly GCA_006352455.1. Taxonomy (NCBI): domain Eukaryota; kingdom Metazoa; phylum Rotifera; class Eurotatoria; order Ploima; family Brachionidae; genus Brachionus; species Brachionus sp. 'Tiscar'. Next base: position 3,092 of record VANL01000157.1, read on the forward strand.
GTTCCCAAGGCTCTTTGAACTTTTTGAAAAATAAATCCATTGATGCCGTTTATAAGCGAAGAATTGTACCAGCGGTTGCCCAGACGTCAGCCAGATAACGACCCTCCTAGCATATGTGTGACCAGGTATCCGTTGCCAAAAGACTTTGATCTGTTCTCCAATGCTGATTTGAAAATGAGTGTCAAATTGAGTCAGGAGGCTATCAACAAGATTAGATCGCTTAGATCAGACTATCAGTTGACCATCAAGACCAAGACAGATGTCTATGTCAAGTCCATAGATGCCGGACTAGAAACGGCGCTCAGAGATTTTCAAGATTTAATTTTAACAATGACTAATGGAAGGATGATTGAATTTTTGGCCGATGGCAAAGATCAGCCAGTTGGATGTGCTTTCACCACTTTGTCGGACAAGTGCAAAATTTATACTATGCTTAAAGGTATCATTGATGCTGATAAAGAAGAGATAAAGCTAAACAAAAAGAGGGATTTGTCAGCCGACCAAAAAGACTAAGGCTGATGAATATATTAAACTAATCAATTCATAGCAACTGTTTTTACATTGGGAAAAATTTCAAAAAACTCTTTCTCTAGTGTGTAGCAAGTATGTGTTGTACATGTCGACTGACTCTGTGGCATAAACTGAGTTAAGGCGAAATACATCAATCGCGACAATTCTCAAAGTAGCGGTACCAAGCTTTAACGCTAAATGATAAAAAATTTTTAATCCTTTTCATCTGACTGATTATCTTTAGATAAATTCAAAATTTTCAATTTCTTAGTAAGGGATCAAAGAAAAACTAGAGAGATTTTTGGAAAACCTTTTTTTTTCATATTTTATTTTATTGAAACTTTTTCCCAAAGAGCCACAAACCGATACATTTTTTCGAAATTTCTCTCGAAAATGTTTGTCTTGATACCAGTGTCGGCTTTTAGATTAGAATTGAATTTATTATCGGATAAGAGAAGGTTAAGTAGTCAAGCCTGAATGAGATTAAAAAAATTTTGTGTTTAGTTAAATTATATTTTATTTTAGATAAAATTAAACGCGAATAAATTCAATGGAAAATTATTGTTGGATTTATTACTATCCGTGTCTGTGGAATGGCCAGGTCTATTGGTGTAGACATATGTTTTTGAATCACCAACCGGTTCAGCAGCAACATACCAGAAAAAAGGCTGTAAAACATAGTTTGAAAATTTCAGCTCTTCTTACACCTCTAAAATTAAAATATAAAGCAAAGTGGTAGAAGTTGCAACGTGACAACAACAAAAAACTTTTAAAAGACTAACTTAATAAACTTAATAAATAATAAACATAATTTAGAACCATTATTTTTGGACTGAAGACCGCCAAATCTGAATGATCCAATCTTAATGGTTCTAAATTATTCACTAATTTTATTAATAATTTTATCCTAATAATAACATTGATGATTATTAATTTGATCAATGACAATAAAAAATTTAAAAAGCTTGTTATTTTATTCACTTGGTGATAATGCTCTACTGACTGCACCGATTGAGCTCGACGGTGGCATGGGTTTATCTTGTTTACCACATGGTCAGACAACACTATTAATTTTATCTCTCATATCCAATTTAATATTTTGATGATATCAGTTTAGTGTAGATGATGTTTTCTTTGAGATGATTTTGGTGAGATTATTTTTTTATTTAATCATATCTGTACTGAGCTATTGCTGCTTCAGATTTAAAAAAAAATCTGACTGACTGATTTGTTAAATAGTTTTCTAATGAAGTGTACTGTCCGCATAATCAAATAAGCGCATTGCCAATTTTCCATGCACCGGATTGCTTTAAGGCTATTAGTTTTTTTATTTTGATTCTCTGCTGTTTATGTTGCTTATTTTAACTAATTAATTGACTGATTAGTCAATCGTCTTAATAAATAATTTGTTGTCATTATTTACTAAATTGATTTAAGTAAATCTCAATATGATCAATATTTTGGTAAAATGAACTGAACTGATTGTATGGTTTTGTGATGGTTTGAGCTGATTAGCATGAATTATACACGCCGCTCATCGTCAAATCACCGGATTGCTTTAAGGCTCGGCCTTTTTCAACCCATTTTTATTTGTTTCTTTGTTGTTTACTGTCTGTCTTCATTTTTTTGTTAATTTGTTTGATAAAATGAACAAGTGAACAATTTTATTTATACCCACAATAAATTATTATCTACTGAACTTTTAAACTTTTAAAGACACTATGTGTTGATTTATTTATTTATTTGTATATCTGTATCGAGCTAAGGCTCCTTTGACACATCTTCTATTAATATAATAGCTAGCTCATTAACATAGTTTTTTTATTCGATAATTATTTAATAAATTCATCTACATTTGTTGATCAGGATGTCAGGTACAGAATTCGCCAATTAAGTGAAACATATTCGTTCTAAGAGTTTAAGACAAAAAACTTTTGAACTTGGAAAAGTGCTAATATCACTATGATACCTAAGAAATCTTCTCTTACACAAGACCCATCTAATTATCGACCAATAAGTATTACTACATGTCTAGGTAAGCTGCTTGAACGAATTATCTTTTCAAGATTATATGATTTCTTGGAAAAAAAATCGTTGCTAATTCAAGAACAATCTGGTTTTAGAAAACATCGAAGAACCGCAGATAATTTAGTTTTCCTTATCCAAAAAGTTGTCGAATCATTTAAAAGAAAGACATTTTTGACATTTCCAAAGCTTTCGGCAAAGTTTGGCATGAGGGTAAAACATACAAGCACATAAAAGATAAATATACCTTCTTACTTAATTTATTTGATTAAATCATTTCTTACCTCTAGAACTTTTAAAGTAAATATAAATGATATTATAACATTAGTGGTGAATTCAAAATATCTGCTGGTGTTCCTCAAGGATCAGTTATTAGTCCTTTAATATTTAGTATTTTTATTAATGATTCCTAAAAGAAATAAATCTAATAATGAATATTCACTTCTCTTTGCAGACGATCTTGTCACTTTTTTTTTATTTTTATTTTTATTTTTTATTTAAAAAAATGGAAATCTAGAAAGTAAAATGAATAAGTACTTTGTTGAATTAGAAAAGTGGCTTTTCAGGTGGAAAATGAAGATTTTGGTTGAAAAGTCTTGCTCAATGATTTTTAGTAAAAACAATAAAGAAAATTCTGAGTTTGATTTAAGAATTTATGGGAATAGAACCGTAAGCTTAAAAGAAATAAAGTTCTTAGGAATTAAATTCGATTCTAAATTAACCTCTTCTTCAATGATAGAAGAAATTAAAGAAAGCTACAATTCAAGGCTAAATTTAATCAAAATTTTGTCAAATAAAAAATGGGACCTTTATAAGTCTTTGATTGGATCTGTTCTAGATCATTCTTTTCCTTCTCTCAATTCTCTATATCAAAAAGTTAGAAGTAATACAAAATTCAGCAGTTCGTTCTATACTAAAACTCAGATATGGTACTCACTCCAACATTTTACATCATGAGGCATACAATAAACTTAAATTATTTTTTTGAGTTGAGTGAGAGATATGTTAGGGCAGGACTGAGCCATTCTGTTCCATTAATTGTTAGGCTGGTGGAAGAATATAACATAGGTTTCGAATCAAGTTGGTGTTGGTTTGAAATTCAACACCAACTTTTATTTGTTCTAAACAAGACTCTGCTAAATGTTGCTCTTTTATGAAATTATAAATCAATTTGTTTATACCTGGATGACTATTGATGTCATTTTTGACAGCCTGATGCCATGCTTCGAAACTTTTATTAGAGCATGGCAAATAAGTATTCTTTTTGGGCATTGTGAATTTTGAAACAAAAGGTAAAAATTGAATTAACTTTATTTATTTAGGCCCAAAACGTTATTTGCAGAGAGAAATTATGGATGATTCAAGCTTTTTATCAGCTGATTTTTCTATGTACTAATTTTTGGACAAAAAAATTGTCATTTTTCAATGTAAATTTTCTATGTTATTTTTTTCTATGTAATGATATGGCCCCATGTTGAGTACCCAACTCCTTTGTGTAATTGCTACCTTACTATTTCTTCTTTTTTCCCTGAACTCCTAAATATTTAACCATGTATTACCTGTCAATTTCTTTTTCAAAATACCTAATTTTAATATATTTTATTTTTATTATACTTTTAATTAATTTTATTTTAAATTTTTCTTATGATCTTAAAGAGCTTTAGCACGAAACAGATAACAAATAAATAAATAAACTTGCAGTGTTCATGCAGAATAAATTTCTTAAGTGCAGCCAAAAATTTCGTATGCTTTAAAGAAGCTTTAGTTGATTTGAAAGAGTCTTTGAGAAAAATGAATTTCTTCGTCTACTTCAAGCACCTTAAAAAACTTACGACTTGAGAATTATGATTTGAGAAATTTGAGTAAAAAATAGCATTACCAAAAAAAAAAGAATAATGAACGTCTAATTGATGGGTATGTTGGAAATATTTTAGAACATTTTAAGAGTTTAGCAAAAAACATGATCTGTGATCTACATCCGGTGTTGTTTTTTCGACATCTTAATTGATGTATGTTTTATACATAACTTATGAGCAGCGCCACAAATTTAATTATCTGGTAAATAACCATCTATAGGCAGATGCATTAAAAAACCAAGTGAGAAAAATTTCAAGATTAATAAACTTTTTAAAATCAACGTTTGCCATATTTTATATTATGCTATCTTTTTTTTCTTCGTTTATTAATTATCCATGCTTTTCCAGGTAAAGCAAATTCTATGTTTTTGGTTTTTCTATGTTTCAGTACCGTGACGTATTTGAGGCCAAATTTTTACACCAAAGACCATACCGAACAACAAAAAGCCCTATTTGACAATTCACATACTTGTTTGGTCATTGAGCTCAGACTTAAAAGCCCATTCATGTTGTTTAAAAGTGAAGAATTCTCACAAAAATTACCAGCTTATTCTTGGAAATTAATTTGGCTAATAAAATTGGGCTCGATTAAGTTCGAAAAAAAAACTCTATTTAGTTTAAATTTTAAAAATACACACCCTGAATTTAAATCAAAATATTTTATTAATTTCTTAATCAATTATCTAAAAAGAAATGCATTTTAATTTTTAATTAAGAATAAAATTAAAATTTTTGACAATCAAATTATTTAATTTACAAAAAATCATTTATATACAAATAAGCGCTATTTTTTTTTCTTTTTTTTGCCACCAGCTTTTTTTTTTCCTTTGGCAGACTTTTTTCCTTTTTTCTTTTTTTTCGTTTTTTTAAAGACTTCACCGCCAGTTTTTTCGTCTCCATCCGATTCCATCTCGCTCAGATTCATTTCCTCATACCTCATGATCATGTTATAAATTCTGTCCTCACGAGTCTTCGGCTCGTCCGACTCAACCAATTTGGCATCATTTTCAGCATTTTTTATTCCATTTAGCTGTTTTATATAATTAGGCTCTATGAATTTGTCCTCAAAATCACAAACACCTTTGAAAGTATAGTCTTTAACTGAGCTTTTAGTGATCCAAGTCGCTTGCTTAGAATCGATTTTGTTTACACATAAAAGCTTTGACACTTTTTCATGGTTGCCTTGGATGGCGAAATGAAGAGCATTACGACCACTCGAGTCTGTCAAATTGAGGTTGGCGCCTGCCTCGAGTAGCAACCTGATTATGTCATACTCGCCATAAAGACTGGCTTTCATCAGACCTGTCTCGCCTCTTTCGTTTCTCACATTCACATCGAGGCCTTTTCGTATGTATTTGGACACTATGTTTGTCGAGCCGTCCCCACAAGCTTGTAGAAATAAATTCTCCATTTATGCGTATGTGTGTTCTTCAATTTTGGCAAAAGCTTGAAATGCAAATTCTGGTTGCCATGACAACCAAATATATGAGAGTAAATAACAAACACTAGTTTCATTTAAATTAGTTTTAGTTAATAGAGAAGAAGTAGAGAGAAAAAATGGCTAAAAGGTTGTACACTCTAAAACTTGAAATAGCACATGGATCCGACCGTCATGAAATATCGCTGTATAGCGAAAATCAGCCTTTGGTTGGTGAATTAATTAAAGAATTGGAGAAGAAAACGCGGGTGCCTTATTCGAAAATTCACCTTGTGTTCAAAGGACAAAAATTACATCTTCACTCGGACCAGCCATTGGCAAAATTCGCAGTTTTTTCAGGCAATAAACTTCAAATGATCGGCGAAAGAGTAAAAAAAAAAAGAAATTTTCATTCTTTTAGTATAAAATTTTTTTTTTTTAATTTAAAAGTTAAGTCCAAGTCAGGATGCTGTTTTTAGACGAATCTTGGGTATTGGAAAAGATGTAGATTTGGTAGTGAAAAGCCTAAACGAGACACTAGTTGAATTTGAGATGATGGAAAGTGGTGGAATTGACAGAGTAATGGCTAATGAATATTTGCCTCAAGTTCTTAAACGAATTCGTTCTATGAAGCATGACTTACACACATTTTTCAACGTATTAGTAGAAGTTGAAGACGAAAAATATGAATTGATTGATGATGTCCGAAGCCATCATACACATGTAAAACAATACATAACAGACAATATTCAAAAGTGTACTAGTTTGGACGAAAAAATTTCAAAACTTATTTAGATTTATTTAAGAAGAAAATATTTATTTATTAAAATAAAAAATTCTAAAAAAAAAATTAATTTTTAAAATAGGAAAGGAAAAAATTTTTGTCAATTAAAATTTGATTTTGTTTGGAATAAGTTCTGTTTATTAGGCGTTCTTCCATGCATTGATAGCTTAAAGGATCATGGGAAAGCAGAAATTTGTTTGCAAATATATGTTTACATTTGTTCAAAAAAGCCAAATCTCCAATTGAGTACACACAAATGCTATGACGATAGAATCCTTTGCATTTGTGCTTCGATCCTTTCCAGATTATTTTACGGATTATTTGCTCTGTGATTCTTTTGGTTGCTAAATGAAAAAAAATTTTTTTTTATATATTTCTGCATTAAAATTAAATGCACGATATTTTTGCTTGAATTGACAATTCAATTTTTTTGCAAAAAAAATTTATTTTAAATGACTTGAATTTTTCTTAAATTTTTCTCACAAGTTTTAGAATAATTTTTACACTAAAATAAAAAGGGATTGTGAATTTTGAAACAAAAAAACAAGAACAAAAATTCTAAATTTTAATAAGTTTTTTTCAATAGGTCTAAAACTTGTTCCGCAAAATGTATCACCCAGTTTTTAACTCTGAAAAAATCCTGCAAATCTACAAAAATAGTATATGTATGAGAAATTTTGCAAAATTTAATTACAGAGCTTTTGCACAAATTACATTTAAGATGATACATTTTTTAGAACAAGTTTTAGACCTATGGAAAAATAGTTATTACAATTTAAAATTTTTGTTCTTGTTTTTTTGTTCCAAAATTCACAATTCCATATAAAAATTAAAGAAAATTATTTAAAATTAAAAAAGCTTTAGACCAAAACAAATCGGCTGTTACAAAAATTATTCTCTGCAAAAGCTTGCTATTGCATAAAACATTTTTACAGAAAAAATTGTACAATTAAAAAAAAAAGTGCTTGATTTTTTTTTAAATAAAATAGGATGGATTAAAGAAAAAAAAAACTTTACCATTTGAATCAATCAAAAATTGATTTGTTTCTAAACTTGCCCAAAAACTGAAAAAAAATTTATACAAAAAATTTTTTTTTGAAAAAAATTAAAATGGCTCACAATTCATCTGGACTATATGTTTTTTTCAGCCATTTAATAAAATCAGCAATTTTTTTACTAATAAAAATCTCTTCCAAAAAATTTCTTTGCACAATGTTATATGCAGAACCTTTGGTCAATTTGATTCCATGAGGGGCTTTGTTATTCTTGGACGATATCTGTCTGTTCATTCTATACTTGTTCAAGTTTTCTTTATACAAAAATTTATACCTAGATTCTGTTTGTTTTGTCAATTCAATTGTATTGATTAAATTAGACCCATTCAAAAGTTTGATAATCTGAACCATTTCAAAATTAGTCCGAAGCGGAAACTCTGTACTGGCTGTATTTATAAAATATTTCCAGTTGCTTGATCTTTTTAATAGATCTTGAGCACAATTTAGATCTGCTCTGAGTCTAGAAAAGCCTGCATAAACAACATATTCTAATTTGGAGGCAACAAACACGTTTTCAAAGCAGGCTGTAATTGATTCAATGGCAGCTGTAAATTCAGGACTACTTTTTTTGTCCACATGAACACAATAAATGTTATGAGGTCTATAAATTGACTTTAAAAAACGCTCAAATTGCTCTGCATGTTGATAAGTAAGAATAGAGAAAGCTAGAGGAAATTCTAATTCTTCTTTGGAAATAAAATTCGAGAAGTATGCTCGGATTTTTGAGAAAATGGCACATTTATCTTTTTTAAAAATAAAATTTGAATCAGAAATTAGTGCAATATGCTTTTTTGATTTAATTTCCCTAATAGCTTTTTCAACTTCAATTTTATCATTCTCAAATATTCGGCTACAATTAATTGAAAAAAATTTATCTCTTTGAATTTGTTTTTCGAAAATGTTTCGCGCCAAAGCCGGCTTTTCAAGTTGAAATTTTAACCATATTAAAATCAAATTTATGTTTATGAAAATCAGAATAAAATATAAAAATTTAAAAAATTTCATTTGATTAAAAAAATCTAATTGAAAAAAACATAGTAGAAAATTGAAAATTGAGCTTATTTTATTTTTTAAAATCAAAGGTTGTTGAATATTTTTTTTAGTTTTTTTTTTTTTTTTAATTGAAATCAATTTAAAAGCTAAATGAATTTATTTTATGAAATTTAAAAGCTAAATTAAAATTTTATTCTTAAAAAAATGATTTTAAAAAAAAGCAATAAATCATATATTGAAAAATCTAATTCTAAATGAAAATTTAACAAAATTAAATTTTTGATGAAAATAAAGACAAAAATCAAAAATTCAATTTGGTATCTATAAAAATTGAAAATACACTTTTTACTTTATTAATTACTCAAAAAGATTGATCTATATAATAAAGTACTGTGCATAGGTAATGATATTTCAGAGAAAAACTATTGTTTAACGCTCAAGTAGCGGCAAAAACAGATTCTCTAATCATTTGCCTTTGAAATAATTGGGTTATTGCTAAAACATTGACCTCCAGTCTTTTGAATGAATATATAAATAAATAAAAAAAAATATTATATTAAAATTAATTTATTTCGTATTTTCTCTTTAAATATTATATTAAAAACAAAATTATTTCACCGATAACATTTTTGTCAATTAAAAATAATAAAAAGATGAAATCAACTAGATATTTTTATTAACTAAAAGAAAAAAAAACAAAACACTATATTAAAATATTTTTTAATAACTAAATAAAGAAATTATTTGATAGACAAAAAAATGAAAAAAATTATATAAAATAAATCAGTACTTAATTTTTTCTTCTTTTATTGAGCGACTCAAGAACAGAGTTCAGCTCTTCTTTTGATTGAGTGGTTTGAACATCATTGACACTTTTTTTGGTCTACCACGACCACGTTTGTGTTGAGTTGTTTCTCTACCAGCAGGAATTATTAATTCAACGTAGTTTATTTCTTCTTCCTTTTCGTTTTCATAAATGATTTCAGTTGCATTGTTGATTTGTATATTTGTATGCTTATTTACCGGTATATCTAGTTAGTCTTTATGCGTATCTTCATCGCTAGAATCACTGACAGCTTCACCGGGTTGTCTTTCCCAGCCATTTGCCACTTTTGGTCTACCAGATCTTCGTTCCTGGCCAATCGAAGATTTTTAACTCTTTGATCGAGTTTAATAAATAAATTAATTAATCAAATAAAATATTTAGTAATTATATCAAGTTAATTAAAAAAATTATCTAGCAATTTACATTTTTTCTCTATGAATGTGTCTATTAATTCTATTAGTTAATAATTTTATCTAGGTTTTAAATTTATTATCTAGTAAATAATTTTTTTATATAGTACATTTAATACATTTTCTTTTCTAAGTTAATCTTTTTATAGTGTGTGTTATTATTGTTTAAGTGTTATTATTCTATTACCCTTTCAGTTAATTAAGATTTTATGATAAGCTGAAATGGAAACAATAAATACATCTTCATTTTAAACTATTAAATACCGATTAAAAAAAATATAAAGACTTTGGTCTTGCAGGAAAGCTGGTAAAATTGTGGAAGATAAGTATTGGTACGTTTTAAAAACTATAGGTCAATGTTTTAGCAATAACCCAATTATTTCAAAGGCAAATGATTAGAGAATCTGTTTTTGCCGCTACTTGAGCGTTAAACAATAGTTTTTCTCTGAAATATCATTACCTATGCACAGTACTTTATTATATAGATCAATCTTTTTGAGTAATTAATAAAGTAAAAAGTGTATTTTCAATTTTTATAGATACCAAATTGAATTTTTGATTTTTGTCTTTATTTTCATCAAAAATTTAATTTTGTTAAATTTTCATTTAGAATTAGATTTTTCAATATATGATTTATTGCTTTTTTTTTAAAATCATTTTTTTAAGAATAAAATTTTATTTTAGCTTTTAAATTGATTTCAATCAAAAGAAAAAAAACTAAAAAAACTATTCAACAATCTTTGATTTTTAAAAATAAATTATTTTTCAGTCGAATGTACATTCCATTTACGTTTAATTTTAAGTGATGAAATTTTAAGCTGCATGTAGCAATTATTTAATAAATTAAAAGAAAAAATCTTTTAATTTCACTATTAATTTTTAATTATAAAAATTTTACATTGACACATGTCTGTGTGTGTGCATTAATCAAGAATAAAATTTGAAAGCTTAAAAAAAACACAACTTGAATTTTTAAAAATAAAAATTTCATAAAATTTATTTAATAATATAAAATTGAATACAACTGACTAAAGCTTAGATAAATTGAGTTGGCCTTGAGCTGGAGATTTCCAGTGAGCTATATAATTAGAATAGCGACTGCTTATAGTAAAATTTTCTGCACACAACAAAAACTCGGGCTTTTTTTCAAAAACACTTAAACAATTTTTATCAACTGGAAGCGTATCTTGGTATTTAAAAAGATTAGAATAGTTTAGCTTAGCCTTATAGGCCAAATATCCATTTAAATAAGCGGGAGATATTTTCATCATGTAAGGTGAACCAAGTGCTGTGTCCCACAACCTTCTTGCTCCTTCTAAACTTATAATCCATCCCAAATTAGAACAATACTGACCACTGTAGTCATCAATTTTATGCATTTTGGCATTGCTTTCATTTTTTTTTTTCAAATTTAAATCTTGGAAAAAAAGATGCAATGCTTTGGCAAAATTTTCATCCGAATAGTCACATTGACCATTGATAGCATATTTTTGAATAAAATTTTCTTTTCCCATTGATTTAAATTTCTTTAAGTTTAGTACGGCTGAATCGGACACAATAAAAAGATTTTTAGCTCTTGAGCAGTAGGTGAGCGCCCATCGGATAGAAATAAGAGTTTTGGTCGAAGTGTAATTTTCATGATCGGGCATGTTTATCTGAATTAAATCTTCATTTTTTGAAATTTCATCTCTAAGAGTGTTTTGTGGTGAGTTTGACTGACCGACTACAAAAAGTAATTTTGAATTCAATTTTTGCAAATATTTTGCCCATGTTGACCTGGCTGCTATGCGATGTTTGTAGTTTTGTGTCTGGCCAATTGACAAAATTAAAAAATCAATGTCCGGTCCATCATCGAATGGGTCGTACGAAACACAAAATTTTGAATTAGATACAATGAATTCGTAATCTAAATTGTTTGCTTCCATTAATTTTTTTATTTTTGCCGCGCCGCCACTGGCGTAAAAATTATAATAGTCGGAGCCTAGACGAAAATAGGGAAAGTAGTATTCCAAATTTGGATCATTCTTGGACACGTATATGAGGATAAATGAAAGAATAGATGCCACTAGCAGCAGAAAGTAGCATCGCCAACATCTGGACAATGAATATATTAGACGTGTCATCATATGTGGATGTTTGGTTTAATCAAGTCTTTTTGGAAATTCAATTTTTAGACATGAATTAAAAAAAAAAAAATTATTATAATAAAATTATTTATTTTAATTTTTTTCTCTTTTTTTGCTTAAGTTATAGAAAAGATAAATGGATTTTGATCGATTATTTTTGTATTTTTAAAATGTTCTATAAGCTAGTTTTTTTGTTTGTCTTAAAAAAATTTTTTCTGATAATCTTTATTTAAGAAAAAAAAATTAGCCGAAAAGATAAGTCTCTAAAAATTTTATTTTAAGAATTTAAAAAAAAATTAAAATAAATTATTTTCAAATATTCTTAGTTGATAAAAATTTAACCAAATTGAGAATTGTAAAATTTGGTACAAAAACAAAATATCAAAAATGCCAAAGCTTAAGTTCTGAAGGAGTAAAACATGTTAGGTAAATTGTGGTACCTCCTCGGCAATTTTAGTACAAAAACATAAAAATATAAAAGCACCAGAGATTTTATTTGAAACGACCAAAACATGCTATATAAATTGTAGAACCTGATACATCCTTTGTACCACCACTGAAAAGTGAAGCAAAAATTCTAAATACACAATCATTTCTTTTTGTATTTGTTTTTGCCGATGTCTTGCAGAGTTTTGCAAAATCAATATATTAGTGGTTCAAAGAATGTAACGGGTGCGACAATTTATAGAACATGTCTTGCTCCTTCAGAACTTGAGCTTTGGCATTTTTGATATTTTGTTTTTTGTACCAAATTTTACAATGCTCAATTTGGTTAAATTTTTATCAACTAAGAATATATGAAAATAATTTTTTTTAATTTTTTTTAAATGCTTAAAATAAAAACAGAACATGTCTTGCTCTTTCAGAACTTGAGCTTTGTAGTAGTTGTAGTATAAATGCTGTGGGAGAGTGGATCTCCAAGCGAAGACGCCAGTGACGTCTCGCTATAACAGCCTACGACCATTTTTTTATTCAAATTCTAGATAAGCTAAAATTCATTAATAATGGTTTTTTGCTGTAAAAGTTTTTCATGTGCTTAAAGTGTGTGTAAAGTAATTTTGGTGGATGTATTCTTATTTAGTAGAAACCCAGTTGTTTATCAATTCTGTTTTTAAATGTGTTGGTGTTAGTTACACATCTGGTCGTTTCATCGAGGACATTCCAGTCATCTGCGGTCCTGTTCGTGAAGAAGTTGGAGCGTGCCTCGCAGTTGCGAACCAACTGGCGCTCAATTGCAAGATGACAAGTTCTGTTGTTCCCTGCTGGACAGTCGAGGCCTTCAGACGCCAGCCTTTGATCGCCATTGAAAAAGCGTACATGGTCGTAGCCGTGCTGAATCTTATGGAGCTGGATGAGGTCACCTCGACTACGCCGGTCTTGTAGAGTGGTCCAACCAAGAGCTTCTCTTCTTTCAACGTATGGTTTCGATTTGAGTTCAGGGACTAACTTTGAGAATCTCCTTTGCACCTGGTCAAGTCACCCCGCCGATAAGGATTCCAGGCACCGACTGCAAACTCTAAGTGAGAACGTACGCTCTCTTAGACTGCTCTCTTAGTCCACTTAAGGTCATTTGTGATGATGATTCGGAGATCTCGCTCTTGTCCCCAACATGCATGACCACACACTTCTTTTTGTTGAATTTCGTTCGCCAGGTGTCCGACCATTCTGCAAGACAGTTGATGTCGGACTGTAGCCTCCTAGAGTTCTCCACACGTAGTACCGAGCTCATTAGCTTGCTGTCATCAACGTTCAGCTTACAAACATATCCACACACGTCCGGCATATCATTGATGTAAATTATAAAGAGAAGCGGGCCAATGACCGAACCCTGCTAGCTTGACGAAAAGCAATCGTGTCATACTTTGTCGAACGTCTTCTCGAAGTCCACGTATATTATATCTACAGGCTCTTTACGACTGGCGCAGTCTGTCAGGTAGTCGACTGTCTCGAGCAGGTTCGTCACACATGCCTTATGTGCCACAAAGCCATGTTGTTTCTCGGTTAGCAAATTGTGTTTGTCCAGATGCTTGCCAATGTAGTGCTTAATGAGTGATTCTAAGATACATAAAATTAAAACAACAAAACTACCAGTCGAACCGAGTTTCCAACTAACTGGTACAACAAAAAAAATAAAATTATTCGAAAAATAAATAGCAAAATAAATTGCATTTATAGAATAAATTAAAACAATGTTTAACACAACTACTCTATAAATTGTACTGGCCAAGCAAAATTAATAGAGGAGTCTGACCATTTGTAAATCTAGACTAACGCATGCCGCCGTCAAAATGAAATGGCGCAAACAGTAGGGCATTTTTTTAAAGTGAATAAAAAAATTTTTTTTAAATTATTTATTGTAACTGATGAGATAAGGAATTATCAATGTTATTTTGAAGATAATAATGAATCTAAATTATGTTTTTTATTCTGTTTTTCCATGTAAAATTTAAATAGTGTAAATTGTTTTAAGTAAGAACATCTACCATTTGCACTCTTATTTAAACTTTAAAGATGAAAAGATGGCTGATATGAGACTTAGATAAAGTGCTAAAAAGTACATAAAAAAAAACATTCTGTCTATTAGGCACTAAATACAGTATATTGCAAAATTTTTTTTGTTGACAAAATAATTTTATTTGAATATTTGAAAAAAAAGCTTTTTTTTTATTTTTTAGTTTTTAGCAGTCCAAAAACATAAAATGAAAAAAAAAATTATGTGAAAAAAAAATCCTATAAAAAAATGAATAAAATTAATTGAAAGAAAGAACGGTTAAAAAGTATAGAAATTTTGGTATCGTGAATTTCAAGTCTAAAAAGAACAAAAATTCTTCCTTTTTTGATAAATCAAAATTTACTAAAATAAAATTAAATTTAAACAATTACTGCAACTTAGTGCATCAAAGAATGTGCCTAAAATATTTTTTCTGATGTAGATAAAAGACAAAATATAAAACAATAATAAGATTTAAAATTTATTTTTGATTTTGTTAATGGAAAAAAATAAAATAAATTTTTTATTTTAGGTAAAAAATGCAATAAAGTATGTTGCATTAAGTTGCAGTATATTTTTTAAACATATTTCATTTTAGTAAAATTTTATTTATCAATAGAGGAAAAATTTTTGCTTTTTTTGGTCTTGAAATTTTACAATTTAATATTTGAAATGACCACCTTTGAAATAAGCCAAAACTCTTTTTGGCATAGATTCAATCAATTTATTGTACGTACTCAGTCGGAATCACAGTTTGTGTAAAGTCCCTTTCAAACTTTAGAGTCAGCGAATTTAGCGCCCATGTATGACCATAAGTTCTAGATTGGTTTGAGATCTGATGAACGACACACGATGACAGAACCTTAAAAAATTTAAAACAAAAAATAAACCTAAAAAATTGTGGTGAATTTGAAAATTTAAAGCTTTTATTAGGTGGTTTATTATTTACATTTAAAATTGATAAATTAAAAAAAATAACAGCAAATAAAAAAAATTGTGGAGAAATTATTAAAAAAGAAATTAAATTTTAAGTTAAGAAATGAGTTCAGATTTGGAAAATTTTATCACTAATTTAAAAAAATTTTACGATGATCAGGAAAATATTCTAAAAGTAGAAACTAATTGAAAAGGAGAATCACAGAAAAAGAAAATGCCTATAACAATTCACTTCAATCCCGATAAAATAATAAAGCAGTGAAAGTGCCAAACGCAGTCTCCTCCGCCACTTGTTTTATAAATATAAATTACATTTAAATTTTACATTTTCCAAGTAAAATCAGTGATTGACAAGACCCCTTTTTTTAAAATAAATTCTTTTAATTGTAATTTTAATCGTTTTAAACAACCAGCAAACGGGTTAGGGTTGATCAAGTGTTAGCCACCCACCAGCAAGCTAGACAATTTTGATGTTAAATTTTCAGATTTTTGGTACCTGATGTCTGTTTTTGGGTATTAATCACTCTTGAACAGTTAGTTATCAACATAATTAATGCTCAATATTGATCAAAGACTTTCCATATAGCAAAAAAATGATTTTACTTTTGATTAGAATTTGTTTTTTATCAGTGATAAATTAAACTAAATAAATTTCATTTAAAATTCTATTTCTATTTTATAAAAAAATTTTGAATTATTTTCTGAAAAATAAATTAAAATATCAATATCAATAAAAAAAAAATTTTTTTTACAAAATTGTACACCTCTTTAAAAAGCCAAACTTTGAAGAGTTGGACATTCTTCTTGGAGAATTTTGACTTTGATCCGAAGCATTACCGCTTATAGACGAATTGCTCTCAATTATCATTTTTAATTTGTTTTTGTTAGCTCCTTCGAGTACTTGATCGCTTTTTTGTCCATTTTTATACAGAATAAACGTTGGCATTGAACGCACAGCAGCTTTTCCAGCAACATCAGGCAAATTGTCGACATCTACTTTCAAAAACTGAACATCGGTATAAATTTTGGACAAGTCTTCAAAATAGGGCTTTATTGCTCGACACGGCGGACACCATGATGCGGTAAAATCAACTATTGTTGCAGCATAATTTCCTGTATTCATTAAGCGGTTGAATTCTTCTTCACTTTTAACTTCGACAGCCATTTTAATATTTTATCTAAACAAAAAAAAATAAAATGATTTATTTCAAAGGTAAAATTTTAGATAAAAAGATAATTAGTTTTTATTCTTTTGTCTAACGAAAAAGAAAAATATTTGAATTTATTCTATGCCTTGCATGTTAGCTTGCATGATTTCAAACTCGATTATAAAATTGAATTCCTATATGTTTTTTTTTAATTTATAAAAAACATTACTCAATATTATTCATCAATTTAATTGATAAATAAATATTCACAGTGATATTTATTCAAAATAAAAATGGTGAGATGAATTTCCTCTAACTAACTATTTTTTTGCTCTTTCCGATAGCTAATAATAGACTTTTTGTCAACAAAAAGCGAAATGATTGATTAGATTTAAATATATGTTTAATATTAAATTTTATTTGATAAAAAATTCACCAAATACTCTCATGAGATGCATAATTTATAGACTTGAATGGTTTAGATATTGATATATTTAAGTTTATCAAATATATAGATTTTTTTGTTTTATTTTTTCAGATTGTTGACTTAAATATTTAATTCTTTTTGATTGCTATTTTATGCCAATTGCTGTAAATAAAAATTATCCATTTTTTTTTAACTTGATAAATAAGATTCGAATGATCAAAATATTTAAAAAATATATGCAAAAATTTTTTGAAGCATAAATAAAATTAATTTTTTCGATTTCATACAATATTTTTTATTTTGCCGGCTTTTACATTATTATTTTTTCGCCTACGTCGAATTCTTACAAATATTCTAGTAACAATTACAAGGCAAATTTTTTTTTAACTAGCAAAAATTAAATGCATCCTATATGAATATAAAATAAATAGTTATAAATCTAAAATTTTTAAAATTTAAAATGGGTCTGAGTATTATTTAAAATTGATTTTTTTAAAGAATTGCCATGTCTTAAATTTCTTGACAGGAACGGAAAGGATTTTTTGTCAGAATAAAATTTCATTTCTTCTTGATTTTTATTGAAGAAAAATAATAAAATGTAATAAAATTTTTAAAAGTCTAAAACTTTATTTGCTTCAATAAAAACCACCTGGGACGACATAAATTAACCTTGATTCTGACTGATAGATTCCCGATGCTTTTTATTTGGCTGAGTTTAATTTAAAAAAATTTATAAGATAAAAAATTTAGATTCGGACTTTTAAAAACAAGTCCAAGTCTGGCCTAAAGTTTTAAAAGTCTGGACTTGGACTTGTTTTTAAAAATTTTTAAAAATTGGATAGGCTTTAAAATTAGATAAACTTTAAACGTCAACATATGAAGATTTTTTTTTACACAAATATCAACAAATTTTGACATACTACTTGTTGGAAATCTGATAAAATGAAGATTTCCGAGACGGTCTCCTATTCTCAAAGATTTAATCTCAAGATCAGCGTCTCCTACACCAGTTTCACCATATGCCTCATTGCTGACTAAATTAAATTTTTAAATTTTTAAAATCAAAATTCCTTAATTTAAAAAAATATATTTTTTTCATCATTTAAAAAAAAAAGACAAAAATTAAACATCAATAAGATTTTAATTGCTTAATTATTTAATTTAATAAAAAAAAAATTTAATATTTAAAAAAGGTTCAACAAATTATCTACTAATCAGTTTGATGCAGTATTTTTTAAAAAAAATTTTACTATAGTTTTGTTTAAATTATTTATCAGAAAAAGAAAAATAATTGTTCATTTTTTATTTTTGAATTACATCATCAAAGAAAATACAAAAATCAATTTAAAAAAAAAATTGAAATCATTGTTTTTAAAAATAAACAAAAATCTAATTTTTATAGAAATTAAAGAGTGAATTCAATGTTGAAAAAGACTTAAAGTCAAAATTATATTTTTTTTCATTTAATTAAGTAAATTTAAATAAAATAAATGAGATTTGTAAAATTTGACTGATTGTCTTGAACAGTATATGAACATATCTTTTTTCACTGTAAATGAAATTAACAAAGACAGAAAAGAAAATTAAAAGTCAATGTGTAAAATAAAAAACATTGCATTAAATCAAAAAAAAAATTTAAATTTTATATTAAAGAAATAATTAAGAAAAATAATAATGTTTAATTTGTTTATTCACTTTAAAAATTAATTTTTGAAATAAATTTAATAGATATTTAACACTCAAAAACCCAGAGTTGTTTATAAGTCCCAAAAAAAAAGTCCAAGTCATTAATTAATTAAAGTCAATAAAAAAATTAAAGTTTTTGGCTCGGAATTTAAAAAAAAAAAAAAAAGCCCGGACTTGGACTTGACTTGAGACTTTAAAACAACTCTGCAAAAACCGGACGGATTTTTCGGCTTTTTATTCTTAATTGTTTCTTTGTTTTTAGTTATATGAATTTTAATCATTATAAAAAAATTTTTTTAATCAAAATTCTAAAATCAATAAATAATAAAATAATTTCATTTTAATTGTTGCTAAATATTCTTATTTTTATGGAATAAAAACAAACAAAAAAAATAACACAATGGGTCGAAAAAACCCCTCCGATTTTTGAGTGTTTAATAATAATTACAAATTTGGATTTGATTCTTTCCTTGTCAGTGGTATCTAAAATTTAAATTAAAAAATTAATATCATTTTATTAATCTAATACTCTCTATTAGTGCGCTGAACTTTTTAAGATATATTGGTGGTAAAAAAGAAGGTACCACGTGCTATAATTTACAGAACATGTTTTGCTCCTTCAGAACTTGAGTTATGGCATTTTTGATATATTGTTTTTGTTTTTTTGCACCAAATTTCATAACGCCCTAACGACCCATGTGTGCGTTTTGCAGCTATAGACATCTAAGTTGACTGATGTTGGTATTGAACTTATTGACAAAATTACAACAATTAAATAAAAACAAAAAATATTTAGCAAAATAAATTTATTTATAATTAGCGAGATAGAGCAAAATTAATCAAGGATCCAATAGCTGCAAAATATCCCTAAAAATAAAAAAAAAAAATTAAATTAAATTTTTAATTTATTTATTACTTCATGTTTTAAAAATAGAGCTTGGATTCGCCCACCAGACCAATAATTGAGCGCATGAGATAATAGTTTTTTAGAAAGAGCGTTTTCTCTTAAAAAATTTCCAACAAAAACCACTCTTTCACAATTCTAATTACAAAAATAAAAAAAATACAAAATGAATATAAAAATAAATTTAGAATACATTAGAAACAGCAGATTCCTTTGCTAATAGACCCACGTTATTTAGGATAGCCAAAAGAGTAGCTTTTGCCAAATCTTCTTTGGCGGCCATTTCCCTTTTTTCTTTTATATGCATCAAACCAAAACTAGACGCAACCACATCACTAGTCAAACCAAATTTTAGATAGTCGCCACCATAAATGTCTTGAACCAATTTATCCACTTTGGTATTGTCGCCTTTATTGGCTAAATCAATGGCTTCTTCATATGTATTGCAACCTGTCAGTAGACAACACAGACCTAAAAATGTACCACCTCCAATGCTTGTTCCAGACACTCTTTTAAAATCCTTTTCTGAATTGACCAACAAAATGCTAACCCCACTTCCAATATTTACCAAAATGAATGGATTAGTATCCGAAAATGATCTAGTTTTTAAATCAAAATTTGATTTTAACAGTGGAAAATTTGTTATTTGATAAACTGAGACAAAATTCAAAAAGTCATCATTAGTTGATGAAATTTTAAAGTAATAACATTCTTGGTCTAAATTCAATTGTCCTATAAATTCAATACCCTGAATAAGCATTTCTAATTCATCACATTTGATCCATTTAACATTCAAAGTGTGAGTGACAAGCTTTTCAAATTTAAATGCGCCACCTCCGGTGGCGTAAACTTTAAACGTCAACATATGAAGATTTTTTTTTACACAAATATCAACAAATTTTGACATACTACTTGTTGGAAATCTGATAAAATGAAGATTTCCGAGACGGTCTCCTATTCTCAAAGATTTAATCTCAAGATCAGCGTCTCTTACACCAGTTTCACCATATGCCTCATTGCTGACTAAATAACGCTGAATGGTGTTCAATGTGTCTCCTTGATTGCGTTTTTCCTCTTCGGTCAAATCAATCGGTTCAAAATAGACCAATTTGACTAATGTTCCACCAATGTCCATGCCGAACCAAGGAAAATTTACTTTTTCACAATAATTAGTCATTTTTTTTTTCGACTAGAATTTTTCTTCAAAATCTAGAATTTTCTTTAAATAGTTTTTATTTTTTTATTTTTTGGAAGCTGATCTAGATTTTGCTTAATAAAATAAGAACTAATTTTAGACTTTTTGTGTGATAGAATTTTTTTTCAAAAAAAAATATGATGAATTAAATTAATCACACTATTTGATCTTATAAGTGGTGAACCATAATTCTTTGGACAAATTCAAGTTTAAAAATAAGCATCATAGAAATATGGCAGATGCTTGCTTGAAATGCATATGAACATAGCATGATAAATATTAGATTCCTTCTATTACTTTGGCAGCTTTTGTAAGACATTCTCCTATTTAAATGGTGTGTCCTCATATAAAAAAAAAATATTTTCTTATTCAAAATTCACTTTTTCAAAATCATTTTCTCTTTTGAATGATACATTTTTGGTATTTTTGACTTGAAGCGATCAAAACTGCTATTAGCTGTCTATTATTAAGAAAAAATAAAAGAGGGATGTACAAAAGTGATAAATATGTTATTAAGCATTCGAATTTATATAATATTATCTAATTTGAATTCTATTTACCAGATGAGCTTTCACTATTTAAATCCTTATAGACAAATGCTTCTTCTTTTACAGCATTTTGTATTATTTTCGATTGAAATAACAGTAAATTTCAAACGATAAATTAGAAGAAATTTTATTAATTAAAAGAATATTCATTAAGCTTTTTTCTATGCGGTTCAGTTGAGTAAAAAATTATGTGCTTTTACTGTTTAATCTTATATAAAGGAATCATAGTTGTTTAAAAGTTCCAAAAAAAGGTCCAAGTCCGGATTTTAAAATTTATTTCAAAAGTCCAATACTTGCTTCGCAAATCTTTTCATTGCCTTATGAAAAGATTTTTAATTATGGGGAAAAAAATGTAAAATAAAAGTTAATTTAGTATTAAATATTTATTAAATTAAAAAAAAAATTAGTAATAAATAAAATTTTTCGCTTAAATATATTTTAATTTTAAATCATTTTGAAAACTTTGTATTTTAGTTTTTTTTTGTTTTAGGTTATTCTAAGATTATTTTTTGTTTCAAAATTTTAGTAGTAGTGGTAGTAGTAGTAGTAGTAAAAAATACTGCGACTCAGAAAGGGTTAAGCTTTTACAAGCTATAGCAGTAAAAAAATATTTTTTTGTGAAATTTTACAAAATTTTACCTAAAATTAAGTAAAAATGGTAAGCAACATTGAATTTTTTTTATTTTTCAAATAAAAATTATTTCAATATTATGGAAAAAATGTTCAATTTTGACATTTTTCTTACCAAAAGCCTGATTTTTTTGGCCGTACAAGCACTTTGGGATGGTTTTACCAAAATTAAGATATTTTAATCTAAGCTTTAGGATGAAAATATTTAATTTTACATTAATGTAATTTTAATGTAATTTTACGTAATAATGTAAAATTACGTAATTTAGTCGATTCTGGACATTTTTTAAAAGTACTGTAGTACTTCTCATCATTTGTTATAAGCAAAAAATTATGTGTTTTGAATCAATTTGACCAGCTGATTCAACTTAAAGTGCTTCATTTAATGAAAAATGTTTCATAAATGACCAAACGTGGGTCGTTTGCTGTAGTTACTCTTTATTATTATTATTGGTAATTTTAATTACCGTAATGCCTTGCCCCCTAATGCATTGAACTTTAAACCAGAATTCTGGATTTTAATGCATGTAAAAAATGATAAAAATATATTTTTCTATTTTTTCAATCGTTTCAAAATTTGAAACACAAAAATTTTTTAATTTTTAAATATTTAATGCGGCATTTATACCAAAATTTTGACATTAACTGCAGCATTTTTAGTCGCAGCGTATCTGAAAAAAAAGTGGGTTAAATGCATGCATTAAAATCCAGAATTCTGGTTTAAAGTTCAATGCTTTAGGGGGCAAGGCATTACGGTAGTTTTTTCTTTTCTTCAAATATTCATCAATAAGCTCATCACATTGAACAAGAGAAACATTTTCTGCTTAGCTTAAAATGAGATTTTTAAATATTTTTCCAAAAACAAAGCTTAGTTTAAAACAAGTCAAAGTGTTGAATTGCACTTGACTTGTGACTTTAATACAACTGTGAAAAAAACAAACAAAAAGTAATTATAATTTTGTCTTTCTAATGTAAAACTCAATTATTATTTTAGAAATTTTGTTTATTGTTTTATACTTTTGATTAATTATTTCAAAATGAAATAAAATAAATTATTTCATATTAATAAAAAAAACAAATCTTTTAGACAAAAATTAGCAGTTGAGAGAATAAAATGTCTAAAAGACCATTTGATCCATTGAAGCTACCGAACAGATGGCTTTACTGTCCGAGAAAATCAGAAACTCTGATCGGTTTGTTCACTCAACGCACCTTTTAAGACTATTAAAAAATAAATTAATTTCAGTGGATAAATTCGTTGCTTTCAAAGTTCCATTAGCTAACAAGTTTAACCCGAATGTTCCGGCCGAGTGTCGTTTCAACATGCAAATGCTGCTTGATTCAGTCAAAAAAAACTTTCATGTAAATTAAGAATAATTTAAAATTAAAGTTTAGAGTTTTTTAATAAAAAATTTTTCAACTAAAAAAGAAAAAGATTGGATTAATAATAGATTTGACAAATACAAATCGTTTTTATGATGCAGAAAAAGAAGTAAAAGATCAGGGTATACGCTATGTTAAAATTCAGTGCAAAGGACATGGTGAAACTCCGACTAGAGGAAACACAGATTTATTTTTGAACATAGTTGAATCGTTTATAACAAAAAATCCACTTGATCTAATAGGAGTTCACTGCACACATGGTTTTAATAGAACCGGGTATTTGATATGTTCATATTTAGTTGAAAAATTGGACTTTAGTGTTGATATGGCTGTGTCTTTGTTTGCACAAGCTAGACCTCCAGGAATTTATAAACAAGACTATTTGAACGAGCTTTTCGAATACTATGATCCAGATGCGCAGGTGCCTGCTGCTCCGGCTCTTCCAAACTGGGAAACTGAAGAAGAAAAGCCTATTGCTGTTGAAAAAGAATCAACTGCTTCAGATGATGATGATTTTAACTTTGACTATGAGCCACCTTCAAACACAGCTAAAAAGGCCAAGTTTTCTCAGCCAAAAAAGCCACGAAAAGAAGATTCGAAATCAAACCCAGTGTTTGCCGATCCGGATTTGCCTGGAGTAGAGCCATGTCCAGATCCAGATGAAATATCACGTGTTAGAATGGAAACTCAGAACATTTGCAATTGGAATGGAGCTGGTTTTCCTGGATCTCAGCCTGTTTCAATGGATCTTAAAAATATTTCTTTTTTGCTGCAAAAAAAGTACCGAGTCAGTTGGAAAGCTGATGGAACTAGGTAAAAGTGTTTTATTTTTTTTAATTTCCAATGTCAAAAATTTTCTTTAAAAGTAATTAAAAAAAAATCGAGACTGTATGAAAAATAATAATTTAAATGGATCGTTTGATTATGCTGCACTACAAGCTTAGACACGCTTTTGGAGTATGCACCATGCAATAAAATTTTTAATTATAAACGCATGGTCTAAAAGCATCTAGGTTACTTAAAACTATGACATTTTTTAAATAATGCGTTTTCAAAACTCGAATTTAAAATACAAGAAAAATAATGAAAATTCTATTTTTCAAAAAAAAATTTTTCAATTTTTAGATTCAAGTTTTGATAAATCATTAAATAGAAAAAAATCAGATTTTGAAGCAGATCTAAACTTTTGGTAGCGCTATTAGGCCATGCGTTTATAATTTAGAATTTTATTGCACGGTTATTTTGTCTTCTTATTTTTGTAACAACATTTCAAACTGTCTAATATTGACGGATTTATGTTAATAGAAATTTAGTTCGAATACCACAAATTTTTAAAAAAACACTCCAAATTTTTTAATTTTCCCCCAATTTTATTAGAATAACCACACAAAATAACATAAAAATATAAAAAAAAACATTTTTTTTATTGTTTGACACCAATTTGATTAAAAAGAAAATAAAAATAAAAAAAAAAACTTTTTTTTACTTGTGACACTAAATTTTTTAATTTTTTCCACATTTGTTTGGACAAGTCCAGTAGCGTTTTTTCTTCATTTGCGCGCCAAAATGATCACACAATTTTGTTTGTTTGTCAATCACTTCTACATTTTTTGCCTCCAATCTTTTTTGCTCTTTTTGAAAATGATTCCTCTTCTTCTTCAACAGTCTTTAACAGTCTGCGGTCTTTTACGGTTCGATTGAATTGGAACGTCCATTCCTACTGTGTCGAAATTGCTTCTTTTTTTTTTCGAGCCGCTATTGCTAAGTCTATTTGTTGCATGAAAACTCCAATGTTATCAAATTGATGGTTTTTAATTAATCTTTTAAATTCATCCAATGACTCACATTCTTGGAGATATTCATATAATCATATTTTATGTATAATCTTAATAATTGGGGAGTTTTATTTAATATTTGGGGCAAAAAATTAAAATTTTGGGCGATTCTTTTTAAGTTTTTAATGGCCCTTTTTTTTCTAACATTTGACTCTTTTTAAAAAGTTTATCTTGACTATGAAATTGACTTTCAATAAATTTTTTTTAATTAAATTTTTAAAATATTAAAACATATTTTGACATTGTTGATTTGGTTAAATCAATTTTTACATTTGAAAATTCTAATTAATTAAAAATATTCAATTGAATAAAAGAAATAATTCATAAAATTTTTATCTACAAAATTAAAGACTAATAAAATTTTAATTTTTTTAATAATTATTCAAGATATTTGATGTACATAAATGGAAGAGGTCGAATTTACATGCTTGACCGAGACAATTCAGTCTTTTGTGTGCACAACTTGTCTTTTCCGGACCGGAACGATCTAGATAGACATTTAACCAGTACCCTAGTGGATGGGGTAACAATCATCTGTTTTTGAGAAAAATAAATAATCAAATTTAATATTATAGGAGTTTGTTGTGGACAAGGATCCAAAGAGTGGTGCTAATATTCCAAGATTTCTTATTTACGACATAGTCAAATTCGAAGACGAACAAATAAGTCAATCGAATTTTGATGTCCGAATGCAATACATTGATCGTGAAATTATTGGACCAAGACATGAAGCGCTCAGAGTCGGAAAGATAAATCGAACAATGGAACCATTTAGCGTTCGAAAAAAAGATTTTTTCCCAGTAATGCACACAGTTAAACTTTTAAGTCCGGAATTCGAAAAACAATTGACGCATGGAATCGACGGTTTGATTTATCAGCCTGTCGATGATCCATATAAATGTGGTCGATGTGATTCGATTCTCAAGTGGAAGCCGCCTTCCATGAACTCGGTCGATTTTAGAATTGAAATTGTCGAGCATATGGAAATTGGGTAATAAGAATTTTTTAATTTAATTTTTTTTTAATTATTAATTTTAACAAAAAATATTTCTTTCAGAGGATTGCCAGAGAAAAAAGGACTATTGTTTGTTAACGGATTCGACAAGCCATTTTCATCAATGCGAGTAACCAAGGCTATTAAGGATTTAAACGGAAAAATAATCGAATGCAGATGGTTCAACAATCAATGGGACTTTATGAGAGAAAGAGTTGATAAATCCTATCCGAATCACTACAATACTGCTATGGGTATTTTATTTAATATTAGAAAAAACTTGTTAAATTTTTTTATTTAGCTGTTTGTGAAAGTATAAAAAATCCTGTTACCCAAGAAATATTGATAGATACTATTCGTCAATCTGAGAGAAATAAAATGGCTCATCAACAAGCTTATCATAATTATCCCGGTGCTTATTAGAGAAAGTTGATCATTTGATCTTTATAAATAGCTTATATTTAACTCAATTCTTGTATAATTTTGATTAATAAATTCTAAACGAATTATTCAACTTGTTTTTTCAAGAATCTTTTCTTATATAGTATGTTGCAAAAATTTAGAAATTAATTTTTATTATTTAACTAAAATTGTTTATTTATTGAATTTGACGAAAAATTGAGTGCAAAAGAAAAAAATAATTTTTAGAAATTTTTTTTCACACTCGACATTATAATCGAATTAACTTTTAAATATTTATAATTAAAAAACTTTCTATTAAAATAATAAAAATAAAAGTCGGTCAAAAAATTTTAAAATTCTAACAATCTTTGTTGAAAATTTTATGATTAATCCTTAAATATCTTCTAATTTTTAGTAAATTGTGCTCTTAAACTGTTTAATTTAAATACTCTTCAACTCGTTATGTCCTTTCAATATAACATGACCAAAAAATCTTTATTTTGCCAAAAATTCGGTCCACAAAAATGGCAGATCGTGGAGACAAAAAACAAAATGAGATAGCCATCTGTTTGTTTTATCTGCAAAATTTTTCTTTTTAACTAACGAGTGTAGAATAAAAAATGGCACAAAAAATTAATTTCATAGTAAAAAATTTTTTATTTAACAAAGACTTTAAATTTTTTTTTTAAATTATAACTAAATCCTTCTATTTTGCAAAAATATTATCAGTTAAGGTATTGAACTCCATGACGACGTATGATATTGAGTCTAGAGCGAAAAATCGTTGCATTCTTTTGTACTGCTCAGGCAAGATCGAAGCTTTTTGGCCTTCCAATCACCCTCATAAACTTTAGCTTTCAAATTTCCTGAAAAATCTTCGATTGGTCGTGCTTTTGGTACGTTTGCTGGATTCACTTTGGCAAAATACCTTATATTTTTATCTAACATATAATTCTGTACCATCTTCGCATAATGAGATGATTCTAAGTCGGGTCAAAATACATAATTGCCATCCTGATAATATTCTTTAATCATTAGTTCAAGTCGTTTCTTAATACACTCTCCAAGATAGACATACTGATTGACTACTAAACCACTAGGTACAAAATATGGGTTCGCTTATTCCGCGTTGTGAAATAGCCAACTAGACCATTAATTTTTCTTCTAATTTTTTAACTTACTTGTTTATTAGACTCTCCGGTGTCTTACTAACGTTACTGCTATAAAAAATATTATTTCCTGACAGATCGGTGTTGCCAGGAGTGAAATATGATTCATCACCAACTATAAATTCATATCTGCTATATTTTAAAAGCATTGGATGACATTTTGGCCTGGCTTCCTTCTCCTGGTTAGCATTGAAATGAGGTCTCTTGTGTTTTTTATACTTCTTGATGCTTGTATAATTCTTTAAAATTTTTCCGATATACGTATAGTGGCAATTAGACTTTCTAGTCATCTTTCTTTGCGAGCATTATTTTGGCAGCAATTTTATCAGGTCTACCACTTCATTTTTTTCTCGACTCTTGAATGTTTTATCGTATTCTTTAACATCTAGCCAACGATAAACAGAACCTTTTTTGTATCCAAGACCAGTGAATCGCCTTACAACTTCAACTTTTGGCAAATTTTGGCTCAAAATTTATTCGTTTATGAATTACACATAAATTTATTTATTAAATAAAATGCAAAAATAAGTCATAAACATTAAGAAACACATAAAAGTTATTTCAATTCATGCTACATTTTTTCTTTATTAATTAATTGAAATTAATTTATTTTGTTTTTGTGATGTTTCTAAATGTGAAATTAAATTTTAACAGACTACTGTAGATTTATTTTATTTTTGTTGTAATCATATAAAATAACCGTGGATGACTGGTGCAGAGTTGTTTAAAAGTCCCAAAAAAAAGTCCAGACTTGGACTTGAAACAAATCTGGACTGGTGTTCAGACTGTAGAGAGAGTTCAGCAAGTTCAGCAAGTCATTCAAGACAAGTAATTTATGGCTGAATACCTCTGATTGGAAACTAGCTTACAATATTAAAAAATAAATGAAGTTAATCTAAAATACTGATCTTTTTTTTTTAGCTATTATTGAATCTAAATTTTAGCGGAAATTCCGTTAGCATTAAAAATATTTCAATGATAAATTTCAATAAAGTTTTTTTACTTTTTCATTTTTTTACCAATCATTTTTGCTAAAACACTTATATTTATTTAGAAACCATTTAAATCTTTAACCACTGACTCAATTAAACAATATAAATATTTAAACGAAATTAAATAATTATTTTTAAAATAAAGTCATTTTAATATCTTTAAATTTTTATTTTTATCTGATTAAGTCATTTACTTTTATTTGAGATTCAGGTCATTAAATGTCATTATTTTGTCGATTAAGCTGACCAGAGACCCAATAACTAAAAAAAAAAAATCTCAAATACAAAAGCCAATTAGACTTGTTGCTTTTGCACTAAGAGAGTTATCATTTTCATCCCAGCAATCTTTTTCCGATTCAAACCAGTCGCTTATTTTCCAACTTTTATTTTTATAACTCGAATAATTATCATTATGTAAATACTCGCATAGCTTACAAAAAGGCTCTTTCAAAAGAAATGACTCAGCCCATCTTTTTAAATTGCTTGAAATTTTTGAATTTTTTAAATTTTCCTCAATTCTACCATACAAATCCAATTTCCATTTAAAAAACTCCAAATAAGCAGTATCATTTGAATTCAAATAATTCAAATAATCTGCCAATTCTTTTGGACTTTTGTAATTATCAGCATTTATGTAAAACATGTCAAATGGTACTTCTTTTTTGTACTGGTTTTCTTTGGCACCTCTCACTATGGGCACTACATTAACATCAAATATAAACTCCGGATTGTACATACTCCAAAATTTTTCCGTAATGTAATCAGTGCACAAACTGTTCTCAAATGCTAGCCGAAATTTGTAGCTATTCATCAATTTTTTAATGCAATTCTCATCTGGATTAGAATAGCAAGGATCTAATTTTTCTTTTCGATGAAAATATTTTGAACATTTTCCATACACATCCACATTGACGTATTTCATAAGTTCTTTGACGTAGTCTTCACGTTTCGAGTTTGTTTGACAATGACTCACAAACCAAACAATAGAAGAAGCTTGCCTAGATTTAGTGCTTAAATTTTGAATGTCTTTGACTAAATCTGAAGTTTGATTGCGAGCTTTGTACACATCGACATAAATGGATTCATTTTCGACTTGGGACCAGTTGCGAAATGTCTTGTAATCAAGAACTATGTCGCTGTCTTTTTTAAATGTGGCTGTCAAATTGAACCAGTTGTCCAGGTCTGTCAATTTGTAGTGACTAGAACAGTACGAGAGTCTCTGCGGCTCCATTGTGTAGTACATCCAAAGTTGTTTAGGATTTCTATTGTAGTTTTTGGACGGGGTGTACCATAGATTTGGCGCATGGACTACTACAGCATCGGCGCTTTCTTCTGGTCTATGAAGGAGATTGGCCGAACGAAATGCATAGCATCTACTTTCTGGACAATTTTTGAAAGGCTCGACTCCCAGTTCCTTGAACACCCAATTGTTAAAATGAAATCTAGCGGTAATTAACTGAACAGCTTTTAGATTTTGAGAATGTATTTTTTTGACAGTATTTTCATATTTTAGATTTGATAATAGAAAGTTAAATATAAGGAAAAAAGAACATAAAGCTATAACATGGAAAAGTTTTCGATTTCTGATAAGCATTTCCTAAATCTAAATCAATCCACTTTTTATGAGCAAAATTTATTATAAAAACAATTCTTACAAAAAAAACCAAAGAATTAAATTCAAATAAATTTTTCCAAACTAAAACGACAAGTCTGTATTTTAATAGTTTTTTATTTAAAATAAAATTTTCAAAAAGTTATTTTGCTTATTTGAAATAAATTACTAATTTGACTGAACAATGACTAAAATCCAAGATTTTAATTGCGCCAGAATTTTGGAGAAAATATTTTATTTTATTTAAGGTTTAAGCCAAACTCTTTTAAGAAATAAAATAGCATAATTGAACACAAACTAAATTTACCTGTTTATTTTTCTTCTATTGAAAAAAAAGCTCTGAAAAATTGTTTTAAAAAAGAATTGAGTTTTTAAATTTTTCAATTACATGGACTTAACCTTAAAAGACGACAAAATAATTTTTAATCAAATCTAAAGCCAAACTTTTCTTTTATCAGAGCCTAATTTTTTTACGATTTATTTTTAATTATGAAGATAAATTAAAAAATTTATGAAGCAATTATAAAAAAAATTTATATTGTGGAAAAAATCTATTGTTGTCAAAGGAAATATTTTTCTCTCGTGTTTAAATAAATTTTTATTCAGTGCTTCTAAATTAACAGTGATTATGTTTATATGCATTACTTCCAAATCACTGAAAAAAATTAAAAATTCAGAAAAATGTTTGCTAGCAGAGCTTTTCATGAATAAACAATTTAAAAAATAATTCCATCTTAATTTACTTGTAATAATGAGTTTTGAAAATTGATTTTTTTAATAAAAGTAATTTTCATTTTGAATAACTTTATTTAGCTAATTTGAATTCTGTTTAAAAAATCGATACCTAATCTAAGACAAAAATTAAATTTAATTGAAAATACGATCACACTTTTTTTTCTGCCTGCTAATTATTTATCAGACACAATGAATATCTGATCAGCACATAGAAACACAGGCAAAATTTGGTAACATTTAACATTAAGTAAGCGAGAAAATATATTCATTTGAATCAATAAAATTACAAAATTCTTTAAATATTTTCTCAAATCTAACTAGATGTTTTACCAGAGTTTTTATTTTTTATTTTTTTTTAAATTTTTAATCATAGTATTTAAAATAAATATTCAAAATTAGGACAATTAAGAAAGAAAAGAATTTTTTATGCCGAGCTTTGGCCAGGAGGAATTGAGCTAGTAAATTTAGAGATAAGAAAAATTTGGTATTATGAATTTTAAAAACAACAAGAACGAAAATTCTTGCTATTTTGATAAATTAAAATTCACTAAAATAAAATAAATTTTAAAAAATACTGCAACAAACTTTGTTGCACCTTTTTTACCTACAATAATTTTTCTGATGTAAATAAAAGACAAATAATAAAGCATAAATATGAAAGTTTAATTTTATTTAGGATAAAACAAAAAAAATTTTTAGATTTTGACAATTTCTGAAGCAGATCCGACCCGTTCCAGATGTATTAATAAAAAATGCGGTTAGATTATGATATTTATGAAAATGCAAAGAATTTTGTCTAAAAAAACAAAAGTTACTGAATATTGAATATGACTATTAACTTCTTAAAATTATTTGAATATGAAAATAAAAGAATTATTATTCGACAATACCTTTTTGAATTATTCAATATTCAATATTTTTTTTGTTTATAACGGGTGAGTCATAATGTTTTGGACAAACTTAAAAGGTATTAAAAAATATGAAGGGCTAATGGGATAAGGCTGAAATTTTTTACACATGTTAACAAGCTTTTATTGTTATTTTTTTTTGATTTAGGTCACCTAAATCAAAAAATACTTGGAATTTTCTCCGGCCAAAAACGTACCTACTACTCTTTGAGCGCAATGTCCTATACTAATTTTTTTTTTGTAAAAACAAACCAAATAATCATATTTTAGACAGTTTTAGCTCTCTAACAATATTTAAATCATAATTTTATCATCTTTCGTTCATAAGATATGCTCAAAAAACCGTCAAAAAAAGCCCATTTTTAAAAATTCTAAATAATTCGTAAAAAAGTGTTTTTTTAACGATTGCTTTGATAGGAAAATTCGATTTTCACAAAATTTTGTACAAATGTACATGGATATAAGGAAATTGTGCCTTTTTAATATTAAGGTGATCCGAGGTTCCACTCGACTTCTAGGATAAAATTTTTACTAAAAAAAGTATATAAAGATCTAGTTGAAAATTCTTTATAAAAACATAAGTAAAATAGGATAACTTTATGATTTTTTTAAAGCTTAAAGGACGAGCTTTCTAAAGCTGTCTTGGTTATATGGTTTCCGACCTTGATTTCTGAGAAAATAAAAACTAGACTTTAATAAAAAAATTTATTTATGGCAATATTCCCCGTTGGCTAATTCAACTGCCCTAATCCTTTTATTAAAGCTTGAAACTGCTTTTCTTTATTCGAATGATTTAAATCAGATTTTATTTAACTGTTCTTTTGTTTAAATATATGCGTTTATTTTGTGAATTCATCCCACCATGAACAGTAAATATCTTTTCATCACTGAACATGAATGGAGCGTTTCCGAATAGTTCGCTATAATTTTTTCTCCACCAAATTGCAAATATTTTTTATATAAAACTGATTGATGTTGAGGTGAACAATTTTTGATATTCTAGAGTTAATATGAGAGATTTATTCAATAAATCAGTGTTTTCTACTTTTTGACAGCGATAATTACCATAACTGTGACTTCTTGCTTAACACTAGAAAGCTCGGCTGATTAATTACTAGTTTTGGGTACAAGGTGTGGCGGCCAAAAGTTGATGATGGCCGTTTTGATGGTCGCGAGGGAAAAATTCTTTTTCCTCTACAAACTAGACGATTTTTATTTTACTCATTTCTTTTCTCTATCAAATTTTCATATCTTAAATTTCTTAAAAGCCATCAAAATGGCCAAAATCAACTTTTGGTCGCCACACATGTTAGCCAACCCTTTTAATTTCAAATTAAAATTCAAGAAAAATGAATTAAATTTATTTAAAATGGAATGATTTACCACAAAGTGTGGTGAATGCTGAAACAGTCAATAGCTTCAAATCGGAAATTGATAAAGAAGTGTTTGGTATGGTGCAGAAAAAGCGAAGAAAGACTGTCACAGCTCAACATGAGCTAAACGCCGTTTGGTGTTAGCGTATATTTACTCTATTATGCAGTTCTTACTACTACTACTACTAAAAGAGTTGTCAAGATCTTGTTGAAGATTTTTCGTATAGTGGACTTGTTTCACTTGTATCATAATCTTTGTGTCATCAGCATAAAGATTGCAAACCTAGCAGCAAACTTCTGAAAAATTAAAAAAATGACAAACAATAATGAACTTAAGACCGAACTTGTTTCCACTTGGGCATAAAGTTGCCGATCACAACTCATTTTATGACCTAAATCGGTATTCCATAGGCTCTTAGTTTGACAATTAGCAGTTCATTAGAGACTTTGTCATAAAACTTCTAATTTATCTCGAAATGAAAAATTATGAATTAGCAAAAAATATTTATTATTAAAAATGGTTTTTAAATTGATTTAAAATTTTAAAAATTATCTTGAAAAATTATTCGATTTAATTTTCGACTAAAAAAAAATTAGTCAATTTATGAATTTTATCAATCGATTGGAGTCGATTACTTATGCTCTTAGATTTATATAAGCTAAAATATAAAATAAAACTTATAGACAACTTGTTTGTAACTTGTCACTTCTTAACTTAATTATAACTTTACTTTTATGTATTTTCTTTTCGCTATAAAATCTGTAAATAAAATCTACATTCAACATTCTACATGTATAATTCAGATGTCTTAGATCCACCAAGTTAGAACCCGTACAACTTACATCCACCAAGACCTAAAAATAGAAATGCTTGAAAATCGGTTCAGTAAACTGTTTATAAAATTTGTATTTACAAGGCTCGACCATGAACAAATAAACTGCGATCTTGAACAGCACATCAGGTCAATATCTTCAAATTCCCAACAAAGATTTATTTTTTTTTTGTTTTTCTTTTTTTTAACTTAACAAATCTATCTCTTCTCATTGGGCTGAAAGGAAGGACTAAGCTCCGTTCCAAACTGCCTAGGTTTAATATTTTTAATAAAAGAAAATATAGGTATAATCCAGTAAAAAATCAATAGAATATATCCAAACGAAAGCTCTTATAACAATCTCAAGGTCATCATCTCTCTTTTCCAATAGTAAAATGCTGAACCAGTTTAACCTAGAATCAATTCAGGAAAGATGCAAAAAATTTCCAACAACTATCTCTCCAGAGCTCTTAGAGCAAATCCTCTTATAATAGATCTTCTGCAATCTAACAACATAGCTCCACAAATAAGCGACGGCTTATTTTGTTAAGGTATCCCCAGACCAACTCCAATAAGTATTCTTCAGAAGCCTTAGATAAGCTGTACATACTGTAAATATCTTGTAATTTAGCTTATTTAATCCACAATATTAAAATTATAATTGTCTTAACCAAATCAACCGTCAAAATATTGTGTGGTGACACAATATTCCCATATTAAATTTAGAAAAACAAAATATGTTAAGAAAATTTTGGAAAAAAAAAGACACATTATAAGTCTATGGATTCAAAAATTGCATTTGATAAAAATCAAAATTTAAAAAAAATATATCGAAAATTATAAAATTTAAATTAGAATAAAACAAGCTATGATGATGATGTGTCGATAGGCTTTTCTCATAATACATATACAAATACTTACTTTTTTTTTGTTGTTTTTAATAAAACATTTCAAAATAGAAGAATAGTTCTAAAGAAATGAAAGTTGTCCTATCGGTCCTAATTTCAGTCGCATACCTTTCAACGGTACACTCACTTTACTTTCACATCAGAGAAACTGAACGAAAATGTTTCATTGAAGAAGTTCCTGATGAGACATTGGTAGTTGGTCAGAAAAATTTTAATTTAAAAGAAATATTTTTGAATTAATCTTATCTAATTTTTATTTAGGTAAATACAAAGTTCAAATATTCGATAAAGAGGCTAATGATTATTTACCAACACCGCATGGTATTGGCATGCATGTTGAAGTTAAAGATCCAGAGGAAAAAATAATTCTCTCAAAAGTAAAAAGTCTATAAATCTTTATGAATTAAATTAATGATAAATATTTTAAGTTGTACAGCTCGGAAGGTCGTTTTTCATTTACAACACACATGCCAGGTGAGCATGTCATTTGTCTGTACTCAAATTCAACAGCTTGGTTTGGTGGCGGCAATTTAAGAGTGCATTTGGACATTGAGGTTGGCGAACACGCAGTTGATTACAATGAGTTGGCCGGTAAAGAAAAATTGACCGAACTTCAGCTCAGAGTTAGACAACTGTTGGACCAAGTTGAACAAATAAGCAAAGAACAAAACTATCAACGAGTAAGAAAAATTCAATTGAAATGGATCAAATTTAATTGAAAAACATTTATTTTTCAGTATAGAGAAGAGAAATTTAGAGGCACCAGTGAGTCTACTAATCAGCGAGTATTTTGGTGGTCTATAGCTCAATTATCAGTTCTAATAGTCACTGGTCTATGGCAAATGAGACATTTAAAAAAATTTTTCGAAGCAAAAAAACTTGTTTAAAATATATTATTTATTTTTTAAATAAGAATTTTTTATTTTCATGTTAAGTTATTTTAATAATTCGATAAAAAATAAATTCAATTGCCAGTCCAAAGCCGAAGATTGACCTTGAATGTCTCAGATTTTTTTCTTTCGAAATTTAATTAGATTAAATAAACAAAAAAACTTCATTTTTTTCTATTTTACTTTATAAAAAATTTCATAAAAAAAATGGTCACACAAAATTTTTTCTTTTAGGAATTGTAAAACTAGTAAAGCAAAATTTTTATTAGTATTAAAATGAGTCAAATATTTTTTAAATATTTTTTATTTTTATTAATAAAAGAAAATGATTTTCAAAATAAAAGCCATTATGCTTCATGGTCTTTTAGCCATCTATCAGAAAGTAATTCGCTTCCTATTTTGTACTTTTTATGACTTTTAGAACTTAAAACCTTTTGGAAATTTTACCAAGTACACATTATTACTTTTATATCGAAGACTGGTTAGGATTTCTATCATTTATCTTACCATCGATTTTTGTTATTATAAATTATTTTGAACAATGGTCTTGATTCAATAATGAATTTTTTATTTTTATAAGATACCATTTATTTAATCTTAGAATATTTCAAAGTCTACGGAATAACCTCCGTTTGAAGGAAAAACTTATTAAAATCAAAATTTACCAGCCCTAAAAATACTCACCAATTAATTACTTGTCGTAGCAAAAAAATCCCATTTTCTTATAGTAGAAAATTATCCCGCTTTGATAGATAAAAAAAATATATCATTTTTAAATTTTAGAAAAAATATCCAGTTTAGTAAAGATCTTAAATTTTTGCTTTATTATATTTAAGGGCCTTTTTCAAATATTCTCCAAAAGTAAAATAAAAATAAAACTTTAACCTAGGTCCAATATATTATTGTATTTGTTTTATTTTAGTTGTCGTTATTTGTTTTTATTTATTTAAAATAATAGAAAAATTAAATAAAAAGGGTTTTATCCCTAATAAAAAGAGATTTATCCCTATTATTAGGTGTAACTATACGTGTTACATCTCTCGTCGTTTACTCGCTGACCCCCCTCTCCTCGGGAGGTACCTCGTCGATGACTAGAGGTGCATCCTTTAGTGAGTATTCACTACCACCTAACATGCCCTCGTCATCGCGACCTATTCCACGAGTTATGTCCACGTCTTCGCCACTTCGTCCATCGTCACTAAGTGGTACAGTCTCTACTGAACCCCATTCTTCTTTGTCTGGGCCTTCTTCGCGAAGTTGGTGGAGTTGGACGGCTCTCGTGGTTCATCTCCATCCGAGTTCAAGTTTCTTCCCATTCCTCTCTTTGCAATTGTTATGTTCTTTGATCAAAAAGGAAACAGTTTTCTTAGCTTTTATTCAATCTTAAGTATTAATGGAAAACGGCCGTTCTGTGGCCAGTGTAAATATGGAATATAAATAGCTAAATTGTAAATAAATTAGTTGTAAATTTAATGTGTAAATAAGGTTGTAAATAGTCTTATGTTTGATTCTTATATTGCAAATAGTGTGTGTTGTGTAGTAGTTTGTTGAGCTGGCAAATGTTTGTTTATTTTTGTGGTTGAGGCACCACAGCCATCTTTGTTCATTCATCTATGCTTCTTTATTACACAATTCTAACTATATATTTTTTTAATTTTAACTACTAGATTCCGTTGAACTCTCGTCTTTTTAAACTATTTTATTTTGGCTTAATCTCTAACACGCGTTTGAAAACAATAGGA
This sequence comes from Brachionus sp. 'Tiscar', assembly GCA_006352455.1. NCBI lineage: Eukaryota > Metazoa > Rotifera > Eurotatoria > Ploima > Brachionidae > Brachionus > Brachionus sp. 'Tiscar'. The sequence goes on from VANL01000157.1 coordinate 40,814, forward strand.
AATAATCTTGCAATTTCTCTCGTTTCTGCTTGCTTTCTTTTTTTTTTTTTAAAAAAAAGAGATTATTTTCTTGGTAAACTCTGTGCTTTCTTTACTAAGCGTCTTCTTTACTACTCTCGCTTGATTTATGGCTTGACTTACTGGTTTAAACAGTCGTAATATGATTGGTTAGCTTACTAAAAAAACTTAATCGCTATCAGCAATGTAACTATACGTGGGGAGTGAATAAAAGATGTCTTTAATTTTGATAAATCTAACTAAAAATTTATTATATTATAAGTTTTATAGAAGTAACAAAGAGGGGGGGGTTACATAGGATAACATTTATTGTCAATCACGTTAGCAAAAACCAGTATGAAAATTAGCTTTACAAAAGATTCAATCCTTTTCAATTAAAAAAAAATTCTGGCTGGAAATATGGATTCTTTTTGTTGGCTAATGTCTTCGTTTATAACTTTAAAAACCGGAAATTTTATGTAGTTACTTTATGCACTTGATAAAATATGAACCAATATAAGATCGTGAAGAACAATAACGTAAATATCAATCACTAAGAGAATAGCAATCTTTTATTTTGAAAAAGATATTCAAACAATAAGATGAAAAACCTTAAAATTTAAAATTTTTTTTTTGATAAATAATAAATAAAATTTGATAATTTTTTATTTTAATCGTTAACATTAGCCAAAATATTAGAAATTGAATTGAATGAGAGTTTTTAGGGAGTTCTGTTCTTGTCAACTTTTCATCCTCAAGTGCAATTGAAATCAACGCATTCAGAGCAATTCAGAGCTTGTTACTGGGAATACTGTTACTAATTAAATCAAAAAAATTAGTGGCTAAAAATTGTTTGGACAGTCCAGTTGGTCTCACTAGACGATTTAATTTAGCAATCGAAATTTTCAAAAAAAGAATTGATAACTTTTTATACAAAACCAAATGCAAGCCGCTAAAGCGTCCAGGAGCGTACACATTACTATAAAAATCTTAGAGTATTTGCAGCTATCATAGCATATTTTCAAACATCTTCAATTTTTTGTTCATTAAATCAAACCCCACATGTAAAAAAAAAAAAACAATAATAATTCTTTAATTGGGAGTCCAATTTTTGTATTTAAATAAAAGTGCCTTTTTTGCCTGTCCAAAATAAATAATTTAAATTGATTAAAATTCTATGTTTAAAAATTAGATAGATAATGTTTTTAGATGTTTTTATTCAAAAATAAATCACGCAAAAAAGCGACATAAATCAATGACGCTTTTGATTTTTGAAAAAGTCTTATTCAAAAATATATTTAATTGCTCTTTATATCGCTTGTTGCCGAAATAATACAAGAAAAAATTAAAAATATAGCTGACATGTACTGATAAGACAGCTGATTTCAATAAAACTTCAAAATACTGTTCGACATGTATATTTGATAAAAGGAAATAAAAAAATATTGGTATCCTCCCAATAATACAATTGAAACATGAAATAACCATCATTATAGTTTGCTTTTTTTCACATTTTTTTATATTGAAATTATTTTTGCTCTGAAATTCTTTACTCAATGATAGGCCAGATTGGACAGTACTTTCGGCATTTGGCTTTAAGAAGACCATTTTTTTTGATAAATTAATTTTGAGATTAATTAAAATAAAAATATTCAATAGTATAGAAAAAGTTAAATTAAAAATATCTCTAAAAAAAATTGCTGACATTTCCAAATAAAATCTTAAACTTGTTGTAGCAAATTTGCTATTTTCAACAAAAAATACTTCTCTTGTATTTTTTGATTTCGGCTCAAAAAAAACAACCTTAACAATTTTATGTAAAAATATTTTGTAAGTAAAAATCAAAACACTGAAAAGAAAAATTATTAAGTTTATAATTTTATAGAATTTTAAAATAGATAAAGCTCTTATTTTGCTGAAATTATTTTTGAGAAGCATTAGACAGCAAAATGTTGAAATTATTCTGTTGAAAATAGCAGTTAGTTCAAGCACACTAGAGCCAAAATCAATAAAACCTATAAAATAAATATTGGCAAAATAGGTCTGTGAAATTTTGCAAGCCTTGCAGTCATAAATTGGTTTGAGTGAGGAAATAAATAAATCTAGAATTATATAAAGCGATTCCATTTTGAGATATTTGTAAAGCAGTTCTTTCAGAGTGGAGCTTGAAAATACTAAAAAACTCAATAAATTTAGAATAAATCCAAAAGTAGCCAAGCTGGGTATTACAAAAGTGAATAATATGTCATTTTTGCCTTGATATACAGTCAGATTTGTTTGTTTTTGATATGAATAATTGAGCATCTCTAATAAAAAAGTGTGAAATCTAAATTTTGAAAGTAATAAAATTAAATTTTCTTTTGTAGTCAGAAAAATAATTTAAAAAGTCACGAATTCAATTAGTACTCTCTGAAATTTTATCTATTTGAGTTTTATATTTTTTTTCAGTAAAAAAATTACAAAGCAAGTTATCATGTACCTATCAATTTTTTAAAACAGTTTACCACAGAGTTTTGAAAAAATTGCTAAGAAAAATTAATCATAAATTTGAATAAGCTATTTATTTTTAAATTTAAATATAAATAGTTAAAATAAATTCTTAAATTTCAAAAAAAGTCCTTTTTGAGTTCATATTAAATTATTTTTTTTTAACACTAACTATTGGCGGTTCTGTAGTCTCAACTAATGATGTCCTTCTTTATAAACAATTCTAAAAAGAATATTCGGTTGGTGTCTTATTGTTTACCACTTTTTCTTCGATTAAGATTGAAAAATCTAAAAAGTAAATTAATAAAATTTTTTGAGCATAAAAAAAATAAAAACAATTAATAATATTTTATTCAGAAAAAAAAATCGTTTTATTTTTCATCAATTCTTGATTTAATTAAATTAAAAATATTTAAAATTTAAGTTTTTAAAGTTTATTCCTAATTATTATTATGATATTTAAATTTTATAGACTTTGAGTTGCTTTTTGTGTTTACTTGCTCCTTTTTCTTTATAATAGTCGATATAAAATCATTTAATAAAAGTAATGCAAAGATAGAGACCATGAAAACTATTGCAATTATTAGTGAAGAATTGGCTATATTTTTTTTGACGACCAATTCTTGTGACTCTGTTTCACACTTTTCTCCATAATACAAATTAAAGCATTTGCAATAAATTTCATGATTTTCTTTTAACATACAAACACCGTTGTTAGAACATGTCTCATTTTCACACATATCAATTTCGTTTTCGCAATATTTTCCATAATAGTATTCTTTATTACATTCACATTTGAAACCATTCAATTCGTTTGTACATGTACCATTATTTAGACATGGATTTGAATGACAAGCTTGTTTGTCTTTTTGACATGCTGCACCATAAGAGTTTTCAAAGCATTCACAGATCAATTGATTTTTTTCTTTCACAAACTTACACCTCCCATTATTTGAACAATTAGTCAAGCAGCTACTGAGATCTACATTGAGTTGCAAAATATTCACAATTTGACCATTATCATTCAATTCTATTTTAAAAAAATCAATATATCCGGTTTGGTTTATATTTGATATATTAGCTAAATATTTTTGTTGGCTTATCTGGATTGATTCAGTACTAGTTATCGCTGCTTCTTCTTGTGAAAATATTGCTTCATACTCATAATCTTTAAAAATTTATTAAATTTTTTCCTATTTAATTTATGAATTTTTAAAATTAAAAAAATCACCAGTTTGATTTATTGTCCCAAAATCATTATTGTTTGGACAGGTCATATTATTCGAATTATTAATAAATGATAAACTGGGTAAAATTTTCAAAATTTTAGGATTAATTATTTCAAATGAATTTAATAGGGAAAAATTATTTAAATTCCACATTTTTATTAAATCATCATCGCCAATTGTAATTAATATGTCATTATATACATCAATTGATTGTATCTGTTTAGAATGAGCGTCAATTGAATAAGTAAATTCTTTATTAATAAAATCAAGAACAACTATTCTACCATTCTTAAGGCCAGCTATTAACGAGGTTGAATTTATTTTTTTTAAACTAGTAGTTGGTGAATCTGGATTTTTTTGAAACCTAAATGATCCATTTATAAAATAGCTTCTGATATTAAAATAACAGCCAAGAGCATAACTATTTCTTTCCAAATATTCGAAACTCTTAAAATCTGCACAATTTGTTTTGATTTTTTTCGAAAAATTATCAGTCCAAAAATTGAAAATTTGATCTCGACCATATGATGAAATTGCATTCATACAATCTGGCAGCTTCTTTAAAATCATAAAATTACTTTGATGAGCATACAAAAAAGTATCAAGCAGAGAAAAATTATTCAAGTTCCATATTTTTATGCTTCCATCAGTGGATGCACTTGCCAAATATGCATTATCTATGGCCAATAAAGATGTTATTCTTTTTGTTGAGTGATTAAAAGATATAGTTATTTCTTGATTAAAATAATTCAAAATAATAACCTTTCCATCATCAGTTCCAGCTGCTAATGAATCATTTCCAATTAATTCAAGAGAAACAAATTTTTTATCATGCATTTGAATAGAGGAAATTTTTACCGATTGATTAAAAATTTCTATTGATCCTTTTTGGGTTGTCACAGCAAAGCTAAAATTATTCATTTGAACTCTGGACAAAAGAATTAAATTGAACAAAAACGCTTCAAACAACATATTAGCTTTCTAGGTGTTTGCAATTTTTTTCATTTGAAGGTTCATGACAGAAACTAAAGATTAGTTTTTTTCTAAATAAATAATTTAATAAACAAATAAATGTTATAAAATACTATGTTTGAATAGTTCATATACGTTCTAGTCTACAATAAACCAAATAATTTAATCAATAGCTAAAATCATTATATTTTTTTTGGTAATGCTAAAACACAAAAGAACCTAGATAAATCAGCACATTTTTATTACTTCTAAAAAGGAAATAGCAAACAAAAAAACTTTTATTTGTACTTTAATTAATAAAATTAAGGTTTTGAATAATTTTGTTTAATTTAAAAAAAACAGATTAATTTTAAATTAATAATTCATTTTTAGCTTCATTTTTAATATTTTTCCAATTTATTTTTGTATCTAAAAAAAACAATTATTAATTTAATTTAAAAAAAATGTCTAGACAGACGTAATTTTATGAAATAAATACTTGTTAATTTTTTATTTTAAAACTATATTTATTTTTTGCTACTTCAGAATAAAATATAAAATAAAATAAAACAAGACATTTTAGTCAAACAAAATTAAATTTCATTGCATTTGTAGAGATTTTAGTCATTTTCAAAAATTTTGATTTTACTTTATTTTTGGTCAAAAACTAATGAAATTTTATCTTGATAATAATAATAACAATAAGCTACATAGAAACCTGCTGGTTATGTGCAGTTTCGCCATGGTAGCTGTCTTTTTGCAGATTTATAAAAAAAACATGTCACAATAACATTTATTGGAAAAATTAAAAATTAAAGTATTTATATTAATGTTTAAATATTTAAATATTTTAATAATTTTTGAGCATGATCATTTTAATTAGATCAGAGTTGTTTAAAAGTCATTAAGTTTAAGTCAAATTGTTCCAAATTCTTATTTAATTGAAGCCATGCCAGAAGACCGATTTAAACTTATTTTATTTAATTTTATAAATAATTATTACAAACTAAAAAATAAATAATTATAAATTTGTTTAAAAAAAAAGTTTTTATAGATACTTGCATTTCAAGATGGTTGATAAACTTAAATTTTTTTAAGAGTTAATTGAAGCATCAATTGAACAAATTTAAAAGTAATAGTTAAGTATTTTAAGTAGAAAAATGAAATAAGAATTTGGATCATGTAAAGTCAAAAGACTTTAAAACGACTTTTTTTTCTGACTTTTGCACAAGTCTGAATTAGATCATAAACTTTAATTTACTATATATAAAAATTTTAGTACTAGTAAACGAAAATGAAATTAGTCAATTAATATGGCTCTTTCTATCTGTAACCTTAACTCTTATTTTGATTTAAAAATTTAAACAGGGTTTCTTTTTTCGGTGCTTTCTATCTGTTATGTGCAAGGAGCTACGATAGGTTCCACTTCCTAGTTGGTCACCTCCGCAAGCTAGTCTTGTGGCAGCTCATATATTTTATTATTATTATTATTAGTCAACCAATTTTATTTTTTTGTTTTTTTAGTGATTAAATTTATCAAAAATTCTTCTTGATATGATGATAAATTAAAATATACTAAAAAAAAGATGAATTTTAAAAAATATTGCAATAAAGTTCGATATAATTGGTAGCATTTTAGTAAAATCTTGCCTTATGAAACCAAATCAATAATCGATTTAAATTTTTTTAAAGTTTTATTTTTTGCCTATATTCTAAAATTCTAAGATTTTAATTTAATAAAGGTGCAAAAAAGTATGTTGTCCTGTTGTAGCATTATTTTTATGAGTATAAATATTTTATTTTAAGTAAATTTTAATTTATCAAAAAAAGAAAAAATTTTTGTTCGATTTAAATTTGAATTTACTTTTTTTTTTCCAAAAATTGGCTTTGTGAATTTTGAAACAAAAAAACAAGAACAAAAATTTTAAATTTTAATAACTTTTTTTCTTTTGGTCTAAAACTGGTTCTACAAAATGTATCATTTGAAACATAACATGTATCACCTAAAATTTAATCTGTGCAAAATCTCTTCTATTAAATTTTAATGATTTTTTAATGCATATACTATTTTGCAGATTTGCATAGTTTTTGCAGAGATCAAATATCGGTGATACATGCTATGCATCACATGATACATTTTACAGAACCAGTTTTAGACCAAAAGAAAAAAAGTTATTAAAATTTAAAATTTTTGTTCTTGTTTTTTTGTTCTAAAATTCACAAAGCCCAAAAATTGCCATTTAAATTAAATTCTAAACTCTTTAATTTCAGAATCAAAAGGCCTTTGGTGAAATAATTTTCTGATAAGCTTAATGAGAAGTTTTTTGACTTAAAAAAAAATGTATTTTATGAACAATTCCATTAATTTAAAATTAAAAATTTTAAAAATTTAACTTTATTTATTTCATAATAATGAACAAACAAAAATATTTAAAATTAATATTTTGCCAAATTAGTAAGCAAATTTCACACTTTTTTTTAACTTTCGCCTAAAAAAATATATTTAAAAAAAAAACTTGTTCTTCACTTTCTAAAATTTAATTGTACTAATAGATGGTTTAAGACATTCAACATTTAATTTAAAAAAGTATATTTTAAAAATTGGAATATTAAACATTTTCTTCATCCATTTCGGTTCGATTAACAAAATTTTTCAAACAACCAATAGCACCAAAGTATCCCTCGTGCTCCAAAAACAAAGCCTTTATTGTTCCTTTAGACCAATAATTTGTAGCATAGGCCAACAGATGCTTTGAAAGACCATTTAGTCGCAAAAAGGTGCCCACAAACATCACTCTCTCACATTTCTTAACAAAAAAAAAAACTCTTTAATCAAATGAAACAAAGAAAAAAAAAATTACATAATTCTTTGCGCAGTCTCTGGCTATGAGCCCAACATTGTTTAAAATTGTTTGCAGAGTAGCTCGGGCCAAATCCTCTCGAGTCGCTTGCTCCCGTCTTTCCTTAACATTCATGTTTCCAAAGCTAGAAGCAACAATGTCACCGGGTAGACTAAATTTGGAATAGTCTCCACCATAGATATCCCTGACTAGCTTGTCAACTTTGGTACTATCACCTTTAGTCGCTAGATCAATCGCTTCTTCATATGTATTGCAACCAGTTAGCAAACAGCATAGGCCCAAAAATGTTCCACCTCCAATGCTGCTTCCTGAAACTCGTTTGTACTCATTTTCTGACTTGACTAACAAAACACTCACTCCACTGCCAATATTTACCAATATATATGGATATGTATTTTTGAATGCATAGCTTTGTTTTAGAAAATTGCATTTTGTCAGCGGACATGTTGTATAGTCGGAATCAGTCGAAGTTGCGCTCGCCGAACTGCTAACTGACGAAGAAAGAGACTCAGTGGTGCAAGATGAGGATAAAACAGAGTCAAAATTGATGGAGTTTGATGGCGACTTTTCCAATGTCTTCTTTGCCTCAATGTTAAAATAGTAACATTCGTTTTGGTTGTTTATTTTGTTCAGAAATTCGACTCCCTGAATGAGCATGTCCAGTTCATCACACTTAACCCAGTGCAAGTTCAAATTTTCGGTAACAACCGACTCAAATTTAAATGCTCCACCACCAGTGGCGTACACTTGAAAGCAAAGTTGATAGAATTTTCTTTTGACACAAAGTTCTATGAAGGTTTCCATTTGATTTGTCGGAAATCGGATAAAGTGCAGATTTCCTAGGCGATCACCGATTTTAATCGACTTTATTTCCAAGTCAACATCGCGCACGCCTGTGTCTCCATAGGCCGTATTACCCACTAAGTAGTGTCTTATTGTGCGCAGTATGTCTCCTTCTTTGAATTCCTCTTCTTTGCTCAAATCAAGCGGCTCAAAGTAGACCAATTTGACCAATGTGCCACCAACATCAATGCCGAACCAGGGAAAATCTTACAGAATTAAATTTAAAAAAATTGTTTTTTTTCCTTTATTTTTATTTTGAAATTAAACTCTTACCTGGAGGCCTTAGCGATTCGTTTGATGCATTTGAATCGATTTCAAATTCGTGGCTCATTTTTATCAGTTGAGAAAAATTTTATTTCTATTTTTTTTTTCAATTAAAAACAGCTCATTTTTTATCTAAATTAAATATAAAAAAAAATAAAAATATAAATCGAATTTTATTCTTTTCTAATTTAAAATAAACATTGCCAATTTAGACTCAGATTGGAAAAAGAGTTTAGAAAAAAAAATTTTAAATTTTCTACGATCAATCTCATTATTTAAATTGATTCATAATTTATGATTTAATTAATTTTCATTTCAATTTCAACTGCAGAGCTGAATGAATGGAAAGACAATTTTTTTAAAGATGCTGAAAACTATATGCTACAAGAATCGACTAGACTTTGATCCTTAATTAGCTTCTTTGATTGAATTAAAAAAACATCGGATGATTTTGCCAAGTAAAAAAAAACCATAATTTTCTATTCAAATAAATCTACTTTTTTGGTGTGTATCTTCGAAAAGTTGAAAATAAAATTTTATTACCTTGAATTAAATTTATATTTTTTTTCAAATAAAAAAGAAAGCGAAAAAAAAAAAAAAAAACTATTTAATTTTTGTTTATCTAGGTATTTGAAAAAATAAAAGGTAAAAAAGGATCAGAAGCCTTTGATGGCTCACGTTTGGATAATTTTGCATAATACTAGATTCACACGAGTTCATATCAAACTTGAGATTATTTATTTTTAAAAATAATTTTTCTGATGAAAATTTTATCAGGTCATTTTAGAGCAAACAAAGTTTAATATGTGCTGAGAAGCCCTGCGAAACTATACACAATATCCAAAAATTTTTAACAATTTTGCCAAACTAAAATTTGCTTCGTCATCATTAGTATCCCAGCAATTTTTTATTGGATTAAACCATTCACTAAGTATCAATTGGCGATTCTGCTCATGATTATTTAGATATGTTTCATTGTGCAAATATTCGCATAGCTTACAAAAAGGATATTTATTCATAAAAGTAACACCTTGAGACCATATATTAAGGACAGTGCTCGGTTTTTTTGGATTTTTTTTTAAATTTTCCTCAATTCTACCATACAAATCCAATTTCCATTTAAAAAACTCCAAATAAGCAGTATCATTTGAATTCAAATAATTCAAATAATCTGCCAATTCTTTTGGACTTTTGTAATTATCAGCATTTATGTAAAACATGTCAAATGGTACTTCTTTTTTGTACTGGTTTTCTTTGGCACCTCTCACTATGGGCACTACATTAACATCAAAAATAAACTCCGGATTGTACATACTCCAAAATTTTTCCGTAATGTAATCAGTGCACAAGCTGTTCTCAAATGCTAGCCGAAATTTGTAGCTATTCATAAATTTTTGAAAGCAATTCTCATCTGAATTAGAATAGCAAGGATCTAATTTTTCTTTTTGATGAAAATATTTTGAACATTTTCCATACACATCCACATTGACGTATTTCATAAGTTCTTTGACGTAGTCTTCACGTTTCGAGTTTGTTTGACAATGACTCACAAACCAAACAATAGAAGAAGCTTGCCTAGATTTAGTGCTTAAATTTTGAATGTCTTTGACTAAATCTGAAGTTTGATTGCGAGCTTTGTACACATCGACATAAATGGATTCATTTTCGACTTGGGACCAGTTGCGAAATGTCTTGTAATCAAGGACTATGTCGCTGTCTTTTTTAAATGTGGCTGTCAAATTGAACCAGTTGTCCAAGTCTGTCAATTTGTAGTGACTAGAGCATAATGTAAGTCTTTGGGGTTCCATTGTATTGAACATCCATATTTGTTTTGGATCTCTTTTGTAGCCTTTAGGCGGTGTGGACCATAAATTAGGACCATGAACTACAACAGCATCTGCATTCTGATCAGGTGATTGAAGCAAACTGTTTGAACGATAAGCAAAGCATCTAGTTTCCGGACAATTGCGAAACGGCTCAGGACCCAATTCTTTAAAAGTCCAATGGGGATTTGTAAATTTCCAAGTAATCAATTGAACGCTCTTAAGAGCTGATTTTACTGCAATTTTTCTTTTGTTTGAAATTGGTCTAATAAATTTTACTAGTTTAAGAAATATGGATATGATGATAAAAAGGAAGATAAGTCTTTTAAAGCGTCTTCGCATATTTTTAAAATTTTATTTGCCATTTTTGTTTTTCGGTCTAATTGGACTAAAATTTTGCCACACTTGATTGAGTTTTTTTTCGAAAAAGTAAGTCCTTAAGGGTTGTAGCATAATATAAATCATTTTAATTTAAAAAAGATGGGTTTGTTTTATTTTTCTAGGTTTTAAGATAAATTTTGAATATAAAAATTTTGATTTCGATATTTTTTTTATCTATGTAATAAAACTATGAGGCAATTTTAAATTAGATTTACATCAATATAATTATATTTTAACGCTCTTAAAAAATTTTATTATATTTTTTTTGTATTCTGGTTTCTATGGATTTTTCCTAATAAAATCATAGTTTTTAATAAATAAGTTTGAAATTAAATTTTTTTTTTCTAAATCGCTATTTTGGTGATTATATTTAAATTATAAAATTTTAAAATAACCTAAAAAATTTTTTTTTTTATCTAAGTTTAATTTTTCTATCAATTTTCGGTGCATCGACTCATTTTTTTAATTGACGATGGAGTTTTACAAGTTTAGTAGAGGTATTAATTAGTGTTCTGCACTTTGATTGTTTTGAAGTTTTGTATTTTAGAACAAAAAAACAAAAACAAAAGTTTTAAATTATTATAAATTTTTTATAAAATACAAAATGTACCATCTGATCTATCAGCCAAAATTTAATCTCTACGAAAGCTTTGCAATTTGATTTTAATCATTTACTAATGCATATGCTATTTTGCAGGGATAAAATCTCGTTGATAGACCATCTATCAGATGATATAATTTAAAATTTTTGATCCCAACACCGTCATTAGGCAGTGTGAAACTTTTTAATCCATGCTTGGTAAATTTAAAATAAAACAAAAAAAATTGCTTAAAATAAATCAATTTTTGACCAAAAATTTTCTCTATTGGATTTATATCAGATGATATGTCATACCAAAAAATAATTTATATTTTTAATTGTTGATACCAATTTCAAAATGAATTAACTGGTATACTAGATAGTCTTGTTGATAAATCTAATTTTAACAATGGTCAAAAAAAACTTCTATCTGAATAAATGTATCAGTATCCAGTACTTTATTGATTGATAAATTTCAACTAAATCTCAACTATTCTTTAGCTTTAGTAAGCCAAATTCGGTTAAAGAACAACCTTGATAAAATAAAATATTTTAAAAAATTTTAATGTTCTATTATTTTGCCTAGCAAAAATAGCAACTATTTTGTAAACGTCAATCTATTTTAATTCAGATGACTCAATATTCATTAGGCATATTTAATTTAATTTTTCTAGAGCTTTCTTGCTTCGTGTTTATGTAGTAGGACATGTCTAGGAAGATTATAATTTTAGATTTTCAATTTAAAAAACTTTTTCTAATCAAAAAAAATTGATTTTTCTTAATTTAAATTTTTAACAATTTTCTGGTGGCGCCACAATATCTCAAAAGATGGTGTAGTGTACGTCACTCTTTGCTAGGTAAGGTAGAACAGATTTTGAAAGGCTTATTCAAAATGCCAATTTATATATTAGTAATAATATAGTAATTTGTCCCTTTTCTATCCTAGCCAGGTCTCGTTCTCATTTATATCTCATAGTAGATCTAACTGAGATACAATGTGGACATAATCGCGAAAGAAATGTACTCCGCTATAGCGGAGTACCTTGTTGGGCAAAGACTCCGATATGACACAGAGTCTACCGTATCGAGTTGATCATCTACACTGCAACCAATTTTTCTTACAAATAAAAAACTCTAAAATATTTATTAATTAAAAGAAATCCAAAAGATAACACCAAAAAAAACAAAAAATCCAATTAGAAAACATACAGTGTCAAAAAATGAACTAATGCTGTCGTTATCTTCTTCATAAGGATCATTTATTTCATATATTTTGGCCAAATCATCTATTGTATAAAAATCGCCATTTTTTCTTTCGCTATCCTTCCTTGGATTTTTAGTCAATGGCTTTTCATTAAATTCAATAAAATCTAATCTTTCTAATACGCCTTCATTCAATTCTTTTTCAAGTTCGTTTATTTGATCGTTAGCTATTTTTTCTGCGACAAAGTTTGAATATAAAACAGCACATGGACATTCAAATTTGTCAAGACCTTGTAAAAACACAAAACAAAGCTTGTATGTCAAGTCCATTAGCATTTCTTGTTTTAAATAGTTTTCATCAATAATTATTCTATATCTAAATGGAAGACATTCATTTTTATAACCATTACTCGATAAATAGAACTCTCTTGTGTATGAGTTTTGTTCAATGGAAAAGAGAGGCTCGGTTGCCAGGCCATCTGGAAGACTTTTGTCTTGCGAATCCTTAAGACTGTGGTAAATTGTTCCAGAATTATAAGTCACTACAATAAATGTAATTGATGGCTTTATCACTTCACCGTTTAATTCAGTAAACGCTTTTTTCAATAGCTGAAATTCTTTTTTGTGCGTAATTAGCTTTTCATCGTTCAGATGAAGACCATTGCGGTAAAAAATAATCACTTTCGGAATTGAGCCATTTTTTTCCATGTAAATTTTAAAAAATTCAATAGCCATTTCTTTTAAATTTTCAATTGTAAGATTTTGTTTATTTCCCTGCTGATCTTTTAATTTGCTAACAACAGAATAGTAAGTCAAAAAATTCAAATCAATACTTCCACTAAGAACACTAATAATTGAATTTGATTTATCATCGTAAAAAACAGTGCCAGAAATAATTAAGGAATCAGTCTTTATAATTGATTTTATTGATCGTTTAAGAAAGCTAGCCTCTTCTATCTGATTCAAGTGAAATGCTTGTTCAATAGTGTCATACCCATTCGGGTATCTTACTCTTATGAAACAAGTTTTTTTATTAGTCATTTACTCGATTAAAATTTTTTTTTTAATTTTATTTTTAATTCAAATTTTAATTAAAAAGAAAACTTAAAAATTTATTTAGTGGCATAATGCTTAATAGCATTTGTAAGTGATTGGTAGTTTGCACCTGTTAGTTCATATATCTTGCGTCCTCTTTGAAAAAATAAAAAACTAGGTAGTCCGCGTATTTTAGAAGATTGACACAAGTACGGCAGATCAGTTGACTCTATCTTCAAAAATTGTATGTTTCGATATTTGGCAGCCATTTTTTGATATGCTGGAGTTATTTGCTTACAAGGAGCGCAATGTTTGCTTGAGAACATGGCTATTGTAGTTCGATAATGCTTGTTCATCAATCGGTTGCGATATTCAGATTCTGATTTGATGTAAATCATTGACATTTTTTATTCTAAGAAGACTTTTTTTTTTCTTTTCAAAGATTTTTGCTTCTAATCAAATTATTTTTGATAATTTTAATTTAATTTAATTTAAAAACTTTATTAAGTTTAATTCAAATAAACACATGATGGACTTGTGAAATGAATTTGCTTACAGGAAACTATTTTTCCAGTTCCATGCTTTTTAATATTTTTATTTTTAAAATAACGAAATGTCTATTGACACCATTTATTACACAATTATCTTTATTTAATAACCAAAAAATAAAAATATAGAAATAAAGTTTTTTTTAGTACCTCAAATTTATTAAAATTTACCTCAAATTTAACAAAAGACTATTTTTTTATTAAAAAAGTAGCAAAATATAAAAAAAGTATTCAAATAAAAAAATTACATCAATTTATAAAAAAAGAAAGCAATTTCATCATTTCTTCAAAACCGCAAAAAGTTAATACTCACCTCTAAAAATAAAAAAAATTAACAATTATCACAATAAAAATATCTTTTTTTTTTCATAAATAAGTCACATTTTTCACATGTTTTCGATTCATTATTTTGAATAGATTCTTGATTGAATGTTTTTTGTTTTTTTTGATTATTAGGCACAACTTCGGTTATATCATCATCATCATAAGAGATGCCTTTTGGATCTGAACCACCGCCAACTGTATCTGATGGTTGTATTATTAGAGCTGTTTTATTTTTTTTTGGGGTACCACGTTTAAGATTCGGTTGAATTGGTAAATCCATAGCAACAATGTCAAATGCACATTTTTTTAGCCTTGCACAAACTGCAATTTGATGATTACACTTGTAATCATTTTGCCAATCTGAACAAGTACACGTTGTATATTATGATAAATGCTTTATCATAATATCAAATGTTGACCAACTTTTTGATGTCAATTTTTGCTCAAATTCTTTGCATTCATTACGACTAAGATCATAAAAAGATCTTCTTTAACATAAAAATAATCTGTTCAAGGTGTCGAAATAGTCGATAAAAATTTTAACTGCATTATTATTGACTTTTGACCATTTTTCTTTAAATAATTTTAAAGCTGTTTCGTATAATTCTTGTGAAAATACTTTTTGTATCGAATAAATGTCATCTTTGATTTTTTTTTTATAATAATCATCAACTGATTTTAAATGTAAATCAATGTTTCTTTTCATATGCGCCCAGCAATCAACTCGTTTTTCTGATGTAAAAACTGAACTAAAACCATTTGTAATAGCACCGGCATTGTCGGCAATCAAACATTTGAAATTGACTCCTTCATTTGCAATTTTTTGATATGTTTCTTTCACTACAGAGAAAAAAAAACTAAAATCAGCTTCTTTTTCATATCTACTTACACACAGACCAAAAGGATGAAATTTTTTTTACGATCAGTTGTACCACCAGTTAGTATTGGGTAATTTCCTGATGTAAGCTTATATGAAGCATCTGCTAAAAAGTGATGGTTATGTTTAGCAAAACCAATTAATCATTTCGTTGTTAAAAATATTCTAAATTGTTGTTCTTGAGCTGGTTTAATTTCATATTTTCAAACGAATACTTCATCTTCATCATCTGGTATTTCTGTTTTGCAGTCAAAAGACTTTGTAAATTGAAATGCAATTAAATTGCGAATTTAAAATTTTTGAGCTAAAAAAGCTAATTGATATTTGATCAAAAATTTAACTTTACCGAAAATTAGTATTGTTAATTTTTAGTATTTTAATATTTTGATTTTGTACTAGTTTTTTTAGAATTAAAATAAACAAGAAAAAGAATAATTTAAAATTTTTAAATCTTTTACCATTAATTTTAAAGTTGAGATTGATTTTAATTTTTTTTATTTTTTTTCTCAAAAATTATGTGAGATGATTTCCCAACAGATGTTTTCATTTTCCATTTGAAAAAGCCATTATTCAACTTCTTTTTGGTATGTAATTTATGAAAATGCTCATTTATTAGATTATTTTGTATCTTGCCGTATAAAGAAATCTGAAATTTTATCTTTTATTTTAAAATTTTTAAGTCAAGATGAGAACTAAAAGTAGGGGGTAAGAAAATTCCAAATTTTTTTCCTTTGTACATGACTGAATTAAACTCTTATTTATTTTTGATTAGCAGGAGAGTTTGCCTACATTTCCTCTAAAAAGCAATACTCGAAAATGAGTCTTAACGATTTGATTTATAAACTTGAGCTAGTTTTGGTTCCAAAGCCACTTCAAATTTAAACGTAACTCAGATATTTGCTTATTAAAGGCCATCTTTAAAGATAACTCTTTGTATTTTGCAGCCTTCTAACTTTCTTAAATTTATTAATAAGGATCTTTATTTACAATGTTCTTATGAAAATTTGATTTTAAAAATTTCTGAGATCGAACATTCCTTAGATTTGTTTATTTAGTTCATCAATATTTACTACTACATGTCTTCGTTAGGTATTTTCAAATAATTCACAGTCAAGTCACCGAATGGCTTTTTTCAAATTATATTTAGCTAAGCAGAAATTTAATTATCATCAAATATTTGTGCCTGAATTTGGAAAAGATCACTCAACATATCTAATAATCAAAAATTTTAAATTCCAAAATATTTTTGGCAAATAAAGTTATTAAAAATAGGTTTAAACATACGAATAAAAGAAAAATAATTTAAATTTGATTTCTGAAATAAAAATAACACTTTGAAATGAACGAAATTACACGAAATTAATAAAATGTATTTTTAAAAATTAAAAAATAAAATAAATCAAACAGTAATTGAGTAGATTCCATGGAAATGATAAGAGAAGTATGTA
>VANL01000158.1:0-57509 GCA_006352455.1 Brachionus sp. 'Tiscar'
ACTGAATTTCAAAATAGATCACAACTTGTGATCTTTCAGATCACGTAATTTTTCAGTTCACATACACGGGTAGCGCCACCAAATAATATAATATAAAGTGTTGTTTTTTCATAATATAAAAAAAACAACACTTATCTGCAAATTTAAATTTAAATGATCAAAATTTAAAATTTAATTAATATTGAATAGACAAACTTATCAATAATCAAATATTTAAATTTCATGATTTTCACAATGTGAATTGAATTTTTTTGTTGTTTCCAAATTGACAATGCCATTTTTGCTATAAATTTTTTATGCAAAACATCAAAATCAATCATTTAAATTCATAATTCTTATGCATGACTTAAATTTTGACATTAAAATTAAAAAAATAATTTAAGATAATAAAATATTTATTAAATTTTTGAAGCAACTCTTAACTTGGCAGACCTTGCTCGCGGGTTAGCCGCAATTTCCTCATTTGTAGGTAAAATAACTTTTTTATTAATTGGCTGCCAGTTCTTTTTTAGTATAGATTTAAAAGAATCGAAATTTAAAGAGTTCATTGTAAATTTTTCAGCTGTTTTTCCACTTTTGACATTATCCTTGTCCAAAATAAAATTAATCTCATTGAAATGACTTTTAACAATTCTGTCTTCGAGAGAATGAAACGATATAACTGCCAACTTCCCGCCAGATCGCAAAAGTCTAAATCAAAAAATAATTTTTTATTTTAAAATTTTATTCTAAAATTACTTGTGAACACAATTTATTCCATTATAGAGCTCATTAAGCTCGTTATTAACAAGTATTCTCAATGCTTGAAAAGTTTTTGTAGCCGCGTGACTTTGTCTTTTTAAAGAATCAGTCCTTCGTCTTCAAAAACAAATAATTAAATAAATTTAAGTGAAATTTTGGCTTACTCGCCAACAATTGTTCCAATTAAATCAGCTAATTGTTTGGTAGTTTCAATTGGGCCATGTACTGAACGAAAATAAACTATTCCATGTGCTATTTTTTTATGTAATTTCTCTTCACCATATTTCCATAATAATCTTGAAAGCTGCTCCTCATCAAGCTTGTTTACGACATCCGCTGCAGTGATAGAATCTTTTTGACTATATTTTAGGTTAAAAGTGAAAAAAAAAGTCATCAAGACAAACTCAGTGTTCATGCGCATGTCCAAAGGACCATCTTTGCTTAAAGAAAAACCTCTGTGACCACTGTCAAACTGAATTGAAGAAACTCCACAATCAATTAGGGCACCATCAATGCTATTAGCTTTTATGTCAAGTGCTTCTAAATTTTTTGTAATTTCTGAAAATTTTCCGTTTATCGGAATAATCCTTCCACTTTTAAAATTCAATTAAAGAAATTAAATATTCATGATGGAAATAATTTACGGATATTGTTCAGAGAGTTGCTGGCAAATTTTGAAAGCAAATGGATCATGATCAGAAGCAATAATAATTGAATTTGGATTTGAATCAAGAATAGCTTTGGTATGACCACCTGCTCCAAAGGTCAGGTCCAAATAAATCTTAAATTCCATGCTTAGAAGATAAAATATTTTTGAAAAATAAAAGTAACTTTAAAACCGTTTGACTCATGTACTAAATGCTTTAAAACTTCATTTAGCATAACTGGGACATGAAGAACATTTGGTTTAGTTTCGTAAAATCGACAAAAGCCCAAATTTTTACTTAAAATATTTTTAATTTTGAAAATTTTTGAATTCATTGAAAATTTAAAATTTCAAAAATTTAAAATAAATATTCCACTAATTCTAAATAAAAATTAAAAAAAATTCAAAATATTCTTTACCTTTTTTAAAAAAACTAAAATTTAAAAAAATATATTTTTATTCTATTTTGATATATTTTTGGAACTTGAAAATATTATTTCACTCAACACTACTCAGACCAAAAACAATTTTTTTTTCGGACTTATTTTCAGCAGCTGGAAACACAAAAAAAGTTTTTTTTAACCTTTAATTTGAACATTTGTTTTGTAAATCGAATAACTGTTTAAATTTGAATTCAATTTGAGTTTTTATTTAAAATATTATAAGTCGAATTAATTGCTCACGATTTATCAATTTTTTAATATTTTAAAAATACTTTAGTTTTTCTTGAAAAACTCACTAAAAGTCCAATCCTAGTCCAATTTTTTTATTTCAAATAAAAAAATTTTTAAATCAACTTGTAAAACATATTTTTGTTTAAATTTGAAAATTCTCTTAGGATATTTTTTTTAAGAAAAAAAAAAAATCAATTAGTCAATAATTGAAATAACTGGGAAAATGACAAAAAGGCTATGTTTCATTTATACTTTTAAATAATTAAAGAAACTTTTTTTATAAAAAACCTAAAGACCGTATAAGCCTAAATGATAGTGTTGGGAGTCGATTTAGTCGACTACAGTCACTAAAACCATTTCTCAAGCATTAAAATTTTCATAAATTTTTTTTTAACAAAAATGTCCTGGTTTGATCTCTGCTCGAGATGATTGTTAATTAAAAAATTGATTTAAATTTATTTAAATTTTGATTTTAGAAACTAAAAGTCTAAATTTAAGTCAAAAATTGCTAAATTTCTTGATTCAAAAATTTATTTTAAATTTAAAAATTAAATTACGGTATTGTGAATCTAAAAAGCTATAAGAAAAAAAAAAATTCCTTTTTTGATAAATCAAATTGAATAAAATATATTTAAAAAATTACTGCAATTAAATGTGATCAATGATCACTTATTTCGTGATCAAAAAAGTCTCTAATTTTTGAAAAAATAAAAATAAATTTTTTTGGTGATCAGAAAAAATTTTTGGTGATCAGGAAATTTTTTAAAATATACTAAACTTTATTCCCGAAAAAAAAAATAAAACAAAATCTTAATTATTCTTTGTGTTTTTTTGACATGTGCAATTTAACACCCTTTTCATTCTTCATATTTTCATTACAAATGCTACATTCTACCGGTTTTGATTGTTTGCTTAATGCTTTTTTTGCAGCTAATTTAGCTACATCGGACGATTCTACTGGGACCAAAACAATTTCTTTGTAAAAACTGCCTTTTCTTTTACGGTAGTTTATTATGGTGATTGTCAATTTTTTTTTTGTATTTTTTATTTCATTCAATATTAACATAATTTTAAAATTTTGAAATTTCGAGAATGAAAAAAAATTTTTGATTTCAAAAAAAAATTTTGGTGATCAAAATGATCACATTCTGGACATGACCCTTAAATCTTATTGAAGTTTTATTTTTTGTCTTTTATTTACATCAAAAAAATTATATTAGGTAAAAGATGCAACAAAGTATGATGCACTTAAGTTGCAGTAATTTTTTAAATATATTTTATTCTAGTAAATTTTGATTTATAAAAAAAAGAAAAATTTTGTTCTTTTTGATTTTCAAATTCACAATACCTTAAATTACATTAGATGTTTTATAATTTATTAAACATTACCGAAATCTCTTAGAAATTAAAACTATTCGCAAAGAACCAAATTACCCCTTTTTCTTAATTTATTTTCAATTTTTTAAATAAAAATTTTTATTTAAAAAAAATGAATGAAAATCTTAATTCACTAGGTTATAATAAAAATTTTTCTAAAGTCAGTTTACTCAAAAAAAAAATCGTCTTCGCTTGAAAAATGGTTTGAAAATGCTAAAATTAATTTTTATTAAACTGCTTTAGACGATAACTAACTTTCTATTTTCGAGTCGGCTTATTTTTTTTTCACTATGAGACCAACATTAAAGCAAATTATTTTTTAAAATTTGAATTTTTTAAATCAAAAACAAGTTTGACTTTTTTTTTAAATTCTGACAGGAAACAGTGCTTATTTAGCTTTACATTTAGCATAAAAAACATTTTTAAATAATAAAAACAAAAAAATAATTTATTATTACTAATTAGTAATAAGCAATTAATTTTTACAAAATAAATAAAATGATTAAAATAGAATAATAAATTTTTAGATTTTAGAAGCTTTCAAATTTTTTGGCTGATTAAAACTGTTATTTCTAAAAGTGCTTGCAAAACCATTACCATTACTCAGATTGGTTCCTGTCTCTTGGCCATTCAGACTAGTCTTGCTTCTACTCATAAACTGCAACCCATACAACGCTTTTCCAACCTTGTTCGAAAATGGATTATTCGGCGTTGACAAATTGGTTTGCATTGGCTGCATATTTTGACACAACATTATATTGGCATCGTATTGTTGCTGCTTCATAACATAATTTTGGTTCTCGGCACCCGGCTGAAAGTAGCCAGTACTTTCGCCTGTGTCAGCATGATGCTTATAGTTTTTATCACCAAAATATCCAGTAGTGGCGCTCAACGAACTAATTGATCTGTTCAAGCCTCTGTTATTCTGATTTGGCGGTGCATTGTCACTGTAGAGCTGTGCAAATCTGTATGGACTAGTCGGTGCGTATTGATTAAAATTGGCAAAGCCGGGCACTAGCGGAATTTGGCCACCGGTCGCAGCTGCTGCTATTTGATTCTGTGCTACTAAATTCGGATTACAATTCATCTGTTGCTGCATGTAGTCGCGATAATTTTCCATTATTTTTTTTTGTTTTTTTTCATTGTTAACTGTGTACACTTTGTAAACTTGAGTGAGTATGATGAAGATGTTTTTAGCCATGAAAAATATCAACAATGGACTTTGGCTTAGAATCGACTCGGAGCCAAGCTTTGACCAAGCAAATATTCTAAATGTCAAAAAAGAACCATCATGAAGAAAAAGTCCTGCTATTAGGATAAAAAATAGCGGATCCTGATGCTCTTGACTGCAGCAACAAATAGAAAAAAGCCAGTTTTTGTTGTTTTTAACTTTGTCAAAGTTAAAATTTTTATCTTTTTCACCAATGGCCGCATCACCCTTGAGCTGTTTTTTAATAAATTCATAATGTTTGTGCAAAAAAGGAAATTTTTCATTTTTTTCTTGAGTTTTTGAATCATTTAAATTATCATCCAATGGCTCATTTGTCTCCCTAGTCGATTTGGACGAATAGCTAAAAGTCTCTTCAAGACTTAGAAAAACAAATTGAAATAAGCTTAGAGTTATTATTAAAAGAACCGAAAAAAGAAGATAGTTATTTCGATAGACAAGCTCGAGGCTCAGATAGCCGAAAAAGTCCAAAGTATCTGCAGCAGTAGCTAGAGAAATAATCAAAATGAGACTGCGCTGGTTTAGGCTTATATCTGACCGGGTTATCAGCCAGCGACTGAGCACTAAGACCAGCATTAGAATTTGATAGAACAAGTGTTGAAAGTTGTCTTCTTTGAACCAGTAGCTTATTTTGACATCGCAGCACTCAATATCAGATGGATTTTCGGTGGTCGTTGTAGTTGTAAGCTTTCGCAAGCTTTTCAATGCTGCTGCTACAGTTGAATAATTCTGGACGGACCTGACTTCGCGTTCAATCAGTTGGTTCGCAGTTGCCGTTGTCTGTATGGTTTCTTTAATAGAAAACAGTCCTGTTTTAATCGATGCATTTGTAATGGGTTGTGATTTTTGCATATCAAGACTGAATACATAGCTTTTTATGTTCGACTCTTGTGTCTCCGCCAGGGTTTGAAATTTTGTCTTTCGATGAGCTTCGTCTATGCACATTATCCAAATGCTTGGCAAAACACATGACAAAAATAACAAAACGCTTGGTAGAATGCTTGAAAAAAATTCAAAATTATTCTCTTGGTATTAACTGTCAAGAAGACAAAATTTTTATTTCACAAAATTCTTTTAAATTAAAAAAAAAATTTAAATTCAATCACTTTTTACTTATTTTCTTTAAAACTTTCTAAGACATAATTTTGGACCATGCGTCAAAGTGCATCTTGCCCGTGCTATAAAATTTTTTTTTAAAAAATAAAAATTAATTTTTCTGACAATTTTTTTTTGCATTGCAAATTTTGAGACAAAAACAAAATTTTTAATTTGAGGTAACTTTTTTCTAAGGGTCTTAGTTTCGTTCTGCAAATATGTCAGTTGTAGCATAGTTTGTATCATTGTTTAATTCAGCCAACTTTGCAATTTAAAAATTATTATTTCTTAATGCATTTAGTAATTTTCAGATGTTTGTGCATAGACTGAATTTTAGTGATACAAAGTATTTAGCAACTGATAAATTTTCCAGAGCGATTCTTAAATCCTTAGAAAAGAAATTATTTTACTTATTTTACTTGTCAATTTTTTTCCTTTATTTCTAGTACTGAACCAAATGTACAATCTCAAAATTTTTTTTTCATTTTTGTTTTAAAATAAAGTCTACAACTCATTAAATTGAAAATTTCAGAGTTTCATTTCTATTTAACTTAGTTTAGACAATCAGATTACAATCAATGCTAATCGAAAGGTATTTTGGTGCATGGTCCAAAAACGTTTCTTAACTTATAGTGTAGCATAATCGAAAGAGGTAATACGGTATTTTGTATTTAAAATTTAAAAAAAAAATATATAAAGCTGAATTTTGAGCATATTTATTAATAATTAATGAAAAAATATTGTTTAAATTTTTTAAGATTTTTTAATTGTATTATTTTATTTTTCAGAAATTAGAATTATTGAGATAGGAGAAACATTTTTAATACCATAACAAAAAAATATATACATAAAATTAGCTTAAATTAAAAATTCTAGATCATTTTTTTTGACACCAGCAGGGCAAATTAAAATTATAATCAAATTAAATTTTTCAAAAGAAATTTTGAAAATTTTTTAATCTGTAAATATGCATTGATATTTAATTACGAATTTAAAATGTTTTGATCAAATTTGAAAAATTGAATTTGATTAAAATTTTTCTTTTCCCCAGCAGTAGGATCTGAAAGTTAACCAAATTAAACTACCATATACCCTTACAAATAAGCGCCCTCAAAATCGTGTCTTTATTGAAGAATTTAGGACCTTAGATGATGGTAAATTTTCTTCAAATAAAATATTGTATAAAGATGCTTTATAAAGCTCAAAAAACATAACAATTTACTTCAATTCCGATAAAAAAAAAATAAAGCAGGGAGAGTGCTTATTTAAATAAATTAATCTATTTGGTTGAGAATTGGAGTTAGATATGTAGAAAGAAAAAATCCTCCATGCCACAGTGCCTTACATTTTATTGACTGAGTATTTGTTGATGCTCTTTTTATTTTATCATTTAAACTTCACATTTTAACATTTTCATATTTTTAGATTTTTGTGGATTATTTAAGGATATTAAAAAAAATTCTCTCAAAAATATTTTTTGAACAAAAAAATTTTTTTTAAATATTGCACAAAGAATCTAATAATATGAAAATTTACTTCAGTACATTAATTAATAGCTTCAAAATTAAACGTGAAAAAATCCATTTAAATTTTTTAACCACAAATAAAATTTTTTTCAGATCGATATCCAAAAAAATAAAGTTTTTATTAAAAATTTCTAATTTCTCATAGTTTAAGTAAATTTAAATTAATAATAAGATTTAAAATAAGACAAAAAAGGTGTCAATAAAGGCCCAGTTCCTTTAAAGACTTGACAGACAAAGAATAATCAAAATATAAGAAATAAAAGAATTTTACTAAGAAATTGGCTGAAGATTTAATTTATTTTTTTTTTTAATTCACAGCCTAACAAATACTCATTTAAAATTTTATTTTCTAATTTTATTAAATATAATTACTTGATTTACAATAAATTGTTCAATATTTATCAAAGAAAAAGTTTTTGAAATTAAAAAGTTCTTACCCTCTGAATTCTTTGCCAGCACGTAACCAAAGAAGAACACCGGTCTCAATTAGGAGAAAACCAACGCTCACAATCATCAACCAGTAGTATTTATTTTCGGAAACAAAGGTTACTCGCCAAATGCAAAGCAGCATGTAGGCAATAAACATTAAACGTATAAACAATGCCCGAATAACTCTCATAAACGCTCTCATCTTTTTTCTAAACAATAATAGACATGCCGAGGTTTTTTTTTTAATTTTTTTTGTCGTGCAGCTTAAAATGACAAGCTAAATCTTTGCTAAATTTTTGGATGTGATTTATCTTAAATAAAGATTGACATTTTTCTATTATTTTTATTTATTATTAGTAATAAGCAATTTATCTTTTAATCTTAATAAAGCTTTAGATTTTAAGTTATAATTTAGCTAAATAAAAGGTTAGTAAATATGCGGATAAGGCGTCGCTGATCTATGAAGGCCAATCGTAGACTAGACACTTAATGCAAACAAATAAATACAGCCAATTTTCCCATAAACTAATTGCTCTAGATACTGAGTTGCTCTTTTCCACATAATTAAATTTTTCCTCATTCAAAACATTGTTTTTCATATATGGTTCGTATTCACCACAAAAACTGTTGAATATTGGACCGGCTTCAACTCCACGCCTAAACGCAAAAAAAATTTTAAAAAATGAATTATTTAAATAACCTAATCTCAAATTAGTTTTTTCAATCAGAGATCTAAAATAAAAAAATATTAAAACTAATTAAATTTTGTTTTTGTTATTAAAATAAAACCCTGTCGATTTTAAGTATTAGGTAAAAGATAAAAAGTTTTTTTTTACCTCAACAATCTGCATCTGTGCTCATCTAATCTAAATTTGGCTTCTTCGACATCATTTATATCCATTCTTGACCACAGTCTCTCTGCCACTGCACTTGCTCTAGGCCAAAGTCTCGAAATGCTATTTGCTCCGTCAACAAATTCAGACCACATGCAGGCTTCGCCTAAATAAGATCATTAGTCGAGTCCATAAATCTGCTCGAGCCTATTTTTCTATTTTAAATATATTTTTGTCGAAAAAAAAATTTTCATTTTTCATCTTATTTGTTATATTAATTTCTGAAACTAGACAAAATTCTGAACAAAATGATGGTTTTACTTTTTTTATTTATTTAGTTTAAAAATTTTTATAATCGCTCAAAAAGAGTCCATTTTTTGAAAAAAAAAATTTTTTTGTAAATTTTTCAATTATTACTCAAAAAAAATACATTCAATTAATTGTACTAAGATTTTGGAGGTCAGTTGATGCTTATTATCAAAGGTCAACTTATGGTGAAGTCCTAAAGGCATATTTTCCAGGTAAAACTAAGGCAACTCAATAACAACATTTAAAAATAACAAATTCATTGATATAATTAATTGAATGTATTTTTTTTGAGTAATAATTGAAAAATTTACAAAAAAATTTTTTTTTTCAAAAAATGGACTCTTTTTGAGCGATTATAAAAATTTTTAAACTAAATAAATAAAAAAAGTAAAACCATCATTTTGTTCAGAATTTTGTCTAGTTTCAGAATTTGTATAAAAATATCTAGGTTAAGGGGTTTGCAAAAAAGAAGATCCCGAAAAAGCTAAAAAATGTCAAAATTTTTCCGATTTTTTTTCAAGATAACTAGCTCAGAATATAGAGAATTTAATTCTCTATCAGAAAATGTGTCGATCGAGTAGATTCGTTTGATTAAATACTGAGATAAAAAAGCTTAAATAAGATATACTTTAAATAAGGCTGTAAAGATTCAGACCCCCTAGCCAAAAAATAAAATTTTTGAACCCCCCTAAAATTTTGGCTAAACCTAGGTTTTCATATACGTAGAATTCAAAAATGAAGTCGAGTCGAAATCCGTATCTGGAGATAGTGTGGAAGTTTTGCATCGCGCGAACTTTATCTGTTTAATTTTTTTGTCAATGATTTTTTAAAAAATACTGTTTTTAGTTAATTCAAATATAAAACTTTAATTTAAATTTTTTATTTTTTTGTTAAAACAAAGTATAAATCTTAAAGTATATATGGTATGTATAATCGTATACATAATTTTAGAATTAATAATTTTTTTGCAAATTCTAACATTTTAAAATTTAGTTCATTTTAGTGTTGGGTACTGTGAGTGGCGGCCACTAGACCGCCAAAAATGGTGTTGGCCGTTTTGATGACCTGGTGTGAAAAAGATACCTTTAAAAAAATTTAAATATGAAAAGAATTGAGTTTAAGAAAAAATTTTATGTTAAGAGAAAAAATAATTTTTCCCTCACGGCCATCAAAACGATCAACAACATCATCTTTTAACAAAGCACACTGTACCCAGTACTAAAAAATATTTTTAAAACGATTTTATTAAAATTTTCCTTATATTAGTATGGTTGGAAGTTACTAGTGGAGTCCCACAAGGGTCAGTCTTAGGACCGCTTCTTTTCTTGATATTTATTAATGATCTCTCATATGTTGTAAAAAATAAATGTGAAAATTATGCTGATGATACAAAAAATTATCAATTGTTGATGATGTAAAAGACAACATTTTACTTCAAAAAGATATAGATCATATTTCAAGCTGTTCTCTCACCTGGTCTCTTGATTTAAACATTGAAAAATGTCTTGTAATGCATATTGGTTCAAAAAATCAAAAATATTATTACACGATTTTTAATAAATATGGAACTATAAAACTATCTAAAACGAATCTAGAAAAGGATTTAGGTATCTATATTCAAGATGATCTTAAATGGACAAACCAAGTCCGGTATTGTACAAATCGAATGCTAGGAATGATAGCAAAGAATTTCAAATATTTAAAAACAGACTCTTTGAGAATGTTATATACAGCGCTTGTACGGCCACACTTGAAGTGGATAGAGTTTGCAGTAAGTTCTTGGTGCACTTGAAAAAGTTCAGAGAAGAGCAACAAGAATCATTCCTTTCCTTTGAAATTACGAATATGACAAAAGACTTGAGTTGTTAAAGTTAACTGACCTCAAAGTAAGAAGAATGAGGAGTGATTTTATTCAGATCTATAAAATCATAAATGGATATGAAAGTGTATGAAACCATTCTCCAAATCAAGTATACAATTTGAAGAAACACACAAAATGCATGGTAAGAGAAGATGTCAAAAATTGTATGCATCGTTATCATTTTCTCACAAATTGTGTGGTCAAAATTTGGAATAGACTGTCTGAAGAAATAATTAGTTCTAAAACAAAGAATATTTTTAAAACTAAACTGGACATATGGTTTAAAAAAAATATATTTATTGCTATAGCTTATAAAAGCTTAATCCTATTTGGATCGCAGTATTTTTTACTACTACTAGTAAAAAAAATTATCCAAGCTTGGAACTTTTGGTATTTAACTAACATTTTAAAAAAATCGTTTTAGACTTAAATTAAAATATTTCTTATTTTTATTTATTAAAAAAATAATTAAAAAATATTTTAATTTTGTATTTTTGCCTCGTTCCTTTCCTTTTTTTACTTTTTGTAATTTGAAGTTAATTTAATCTATATTTCAAAAATCTAATGGGGTCCGGGATGGAGCCCTGGTTTAGGAATTAGGATTTGTTGAAGATTAGAGAACTATTAGTAACAATTAAAATAAATAATTGAACTATTAATTAATTAAAATCTTAAATTAAATATACCATTAAGTACAAAAAGTACTAAAAGTATTAAATTATTAAAATAACTTTATTGTCTTTATCTCAAAAATAATGAAAGGATAATGTGAGAAGGCTGAAACTAGTTACACACTTTTTGGTATAGGATTCGACTTCTAGAATAAAATTTCTAGTAAAAAAAGTATATAAAGAAACAATTATTAACTTTTGTATTTTTTTTTTACAGTTTCTGTGAAAAATTAGAATGAACTAAATTTATTTTTTGTAATTATGTAAAAACTAACTTATGCAATTTAAATCTTTCATATCTAATTTTGTAAAAATTAAAAAAATTTAAAAAGACTTCAAAAAAACCTCAAAAAACTTAAAACAAAAATTTTTTATTTTTTTTTTATACATCGCCAAATCGGCGTAATTTATGAAATAAATAATAATAATAATAATAATAATAATAAAGATCAAGTTCAAAATTCTTAATAAAAACATAAGTGAAAAAGAACGATTTTATAATTTTTTTAAAGCTTAAAGAGCAAGCTTTCCAAAGCTTTCTTGGCCATAATTGTTCCTTTTATTAAAGCTTGAAATTGCCTTTCTTTTTTAAATGATTAGAATTAATTAATTTAATTAATCAGATTTAATTATTCTTTTGTTAAAAAAATTTAAATCTCAACATGATTAAATGATTAAATTGTTTGAAAGCTAAAACTGTCTAAATCATGATGATTTAGTTTGTTTTTTTTTAAAAAAAATTTAGGTATGGAACATTGAGCTTCGAGAGAATATTCCAAGTATACACCAGTCAAAGCCTTAACCAAAACAAAAATCAACTAGAAGAACTAGTTAACAAGTGTGTAAAGTTTCAGCCTTCTCTCATTATCCTTTCATATTTTTTCGTACTTTTGAAGTTTGTCCAAAACATTGTGACTTATCCGTTAATTTCTTAAACTTAATTTAAATGGTGCTATTTTTACTGATATTTATCTCCTGGACTGCTTCTACAAAAAATATTTTTTCTTTAAATAATTCCTAAGCTTCTGAATCTAAAATAAAAAATTAAACCCATCAAATACCTCCTAAAACAAGTTTTTTTTGTTCATCATTCCCTTCAAAATCAGTGGGCTCAATTTTATAAAAATCATACCAATCGCTGCCATATTTAATGTAATTTAAATACCAGGGCGATGACAAAATAACTTTGTAGCCATCTAGAGTGGCATTTTTAACATAATCTCTCCAGTCTTCTTCACTTTTCCATATTTGTAAAATGGTATCATTGAATACCCTGACTTTGTTGTCCCAGACGTCCTGCCAAACAGTAACCTTATAGCCCAGCCTATTTGCTGATGTTAGAATTCTACTCATATAATACTGTTCAAGGTCTCTTGTCGAATTCAAATTTTTTAAATGCATAAACTCGCTTATATTTGGATTCGACTCCCAACAACTATAATACACTTCATCCATACCCAAATGAATAAACGGATCACGGAACACATTTTTAAATTCAGCTATCAAATTACTCACAAATTCATATGTAAAATTTTGTATTGGATTCAGAATCTCGCGTTCTCCTTGTACATTATAAATTGCTTGAAACGGCTTATTATCTTTCCAGCATATTGTAATCAATTGCGGATAGCCCAGACCCCAAGAATATGTGTGACCAGGTGTGTCCAATTCTGGAATAACTCGTATGCCACGTATGCGCGCAAACTCTATCAATTCTTTAATTTCTTCTTGTCTATAAATATGATCTTCAGAATAGGCTCCCTAAATTGAGAAAAAAAGCGCTTTTAATTTTTTACAGCTATTTTTTTTAATAATTCAAGGTTAATCAACAGGCTAGTGTCCTTATCTTTTTCAAAACTGATTTACATTTCATTTATTTAATTAATTATTTAAAAAAATAAATAAAAATGTTAACCCTGACTAATTTAGAAGACAAAATATAAAACATCAATAAGATTTAAATTGATTATTGATTTTTTTACCTAAAAAAAAACGAAAAAATATTTTTATTTATTTTTTAAATAAATAAAAATACAAAATATTCTTTTTTAAAATAAATTTAAAATTTTTCATATATTATTCATTTAAATTTAAAATTTTTGTAAAATAAATAAAATTTATCAAATAATTTACATGCTCTTTTGTAAATTAAGTTTATATTATTAAATACTGACATTTTTAAGTGATTAAAAGTTAAATTGATTTTTTCAATAACAAAGTTATTAATTAATTTTGGAAAAAAATAAGAAAATGTCAATTCACCAAATTTTTATCTAGCACCGTTTTCTACCAATTTATCCAAAATCCTTAAATTCCATATTAATTTTCTTGAATGATTTGTTTGAAGTTGATCTTTTAAGATTGTAGGTGCATTATCAAATTTTTTAATTTTGAATTAAAAAGTTAATAATTTTGATAAAAAACGATGTTGAAAGGAAAATAAATTATACTTTCCCAAGAAATTTGTTACAGTTTACAGTATTGTTGACAGTACTATTAAAAATTAATTATTAAACTTTAATTTATTTTTTAAATTATAAATAAAATAGTTTAATTAACAAAAAAAAACATCTTATTCAAAGAGCCTTTGATACTTAATTTCTTCAATTAAAGGTATTGTGAATTTTAGAAACAAAAGGAACAAAAATTCTTCCTTTTTTGATAAATCAAAATTTACTAAAATAAAATATACTGCAACATACTTTGTTGCATTTTTTTCTTTAAGATAATATTTCTGACGTAAATAGAAGACAAAAAATAAAACATCAATAAGATTTAAATTGATTATTGATTTTTTTTACCTAAAAAAAAAAACGAAATCAATCGTTTTTATTTTTGGTGAAAAATTTTTTTTAATAAATTTTATTTTAGTAAATTTTGATTTATCAAAAAAGGAAGAATTTTACTAATTTCTGTTTCTAACATTCACAAAAC
Organism: Brachionus sp. 'Tiscar'; assembly: GCA_006352455.1. Taxonomy (NCBI): domain Eukaryota; kingdom Metazoa; phylum Rotifera; class Eurotatoria; order Ploima; family Brachionidae; genus Brachionus; species Brachionus sp. 'Tiscar'. The sequence goes on from VANL01000158.1 coordinate 14,325, forward strand.
CGAATTAGGCATTCATTAGTCAAATATTTGCTTATATAAATTTAGGGGTCATTAAAGACAAAAATTTTGAAAAAAAAAAAACATAAACTTTTTTTTGACCAACTTAAATAGAATCTTCATTTTATTTAATTGATTTTACTCTTATATTTTTAAATATTTATTTTTATCTAAGAGAATGACCATTTTTTTTTTACAAAAATCTAATATTTCTTATGACATTTTAAGAAATTAATTAAAGTCAAAAAATTAAGGCAAACATTGAGAATTTTATTCAATTTTTTATAAAAGGCTTTAATTTGAATAACTTTTCTATTTTGCGTTCAAATTTCATTCTATAAAATGAATCAGCTTTTACAAAGATTGTATCAATCAAAATTTTTATTTGTGAATTTAATTTTTAAAATTTTTAATGATTTTCCAATACATCTACTTTTTTGCACAGTTCATTCAAACGCAATGTCTGTAATTTTATAGAGCGAGATTTGAACGCAAACCAGAAAAATTATTCCAATTAAAAACTTTTTTTTTCAATTTTTTGTTCCAATGTTCCAATATGCCCTTAATTTCTTTAATAAAAAAAAAAATTTTAAATAAATTATTCTTTAAAATTCTCTGAATATTATTTAGAGATAATTACCCAAAAATTCTCTATACAGTCAGTCATAAAAACCTTCAAAGATTACTTTGACTGGGAATAAATTCAATTTTATCGAAATATTTTAAAATTTGCCATTTTTCAGATGAAAAATGCTCTCTTTCAAAATTTTTTTATTGTTTTTTATTTATTTATTTGATGAAAGCCTTGTCAGTCCTAAAAAAACACTTGTTCCTAATTTTTTTGCCCCCTATTTTTTAAAAAGCAAAAATATTTTTAAAAGCTTTAATATATCATTTATTTTGAAATTTTCTCTTTTTTTTGAAAATTAAACTATTTTTTTTTTAAACTTTTCGAAAGTTATGCGAAAATTGATTTTTTTTATATCCTTTAAGAATCTGAATCTTCATGACCAGCATTTTCCTTGAAGATAATTTAACGAGCTTTCTAAAAATCCGTTTTATTTGAGCCCATAATTTCAAAATAATTGAGAAAATTCAATAATGTTGCATTCAAAAATGACATCTTGGTTTAGTTTTAAGTTCTAAGTTAAAATTCATGCGACTAATGAATATATTTTTGTAATTAACACTAGAAAGCCAGGCTGATTAATTACAAAAATTTCAAATTAAAATTTCAAGAATAATAAATAAAATTTATTTAAAATTTAGAACTTTCTTAAAAATTTTTACAATTTTATTTTTTGTTTTGTTGAGTAATTTCTTAAAATTTTATATCTTTGAGATAATATTCAAGTTTAAAATTTTCAAAAAGGGGTCTAAAAAACCCCTCGGGCTTTCTAGTGTTAAGCATAAGAATCCATTAACAATCCACAAAAATACTCTCAATAAGTAAAAATATTTAAAATTTTGCTCATGATTTTAGATTAATGTATTTGTACAATGTCTTAATCTGAATTTGATAAACTTAAAAATTTAATTTATTTATTTAAAATAAAAAATTAAAAAAATTATTTAGAATATTTAATAAATTAAGAAATAAAGTAAAATATATTATTTAATCAATACCTTATTATGAAGATTTGGATATGTCTTCGACTCGAATCTACAAAATTAAAATTTTAATGATTAATACAGAAAAATAATTTAAATTGAAGTTTTGAATTTTTTATTGAACTTCAATTTGAATAAAACAAAATCTTACGGAAAAGATTGATCATCGACCAAATGCCAGTGAAATACGTTCATTTTATTATACATCATTGCATCCAGATGCTTCTTCAATAGAGCTATAGGAATAAAATGCCTCGAGCTATCAAGCATTATTCCTCTGTGAAAAAATCGTGGTTCATCTGTTATATTCGTTTGATTAATTGCTAACTATATACAAAAATAAAATATTAATTAAACGTAGCCTACGCTTAATGATTCCTAAAAATTTTATTAACAAAAAAATCTATTAAAACATTTGTTTGACTTCAATTGTTTCTATTTTTATTAGAAAATAACTATATGAAAAAAATATCAATTTTCAGATATTTTTTATATTTGATTTTACTTTCGAAAAAATCTGATCTATTTTTTTCTAATACTTTAAATAAGATGAGTAAGTATTTGTTAGAAATTTTTCTATTAAAAGCTAAGAAATAGTTAAATTTTAAAAATTTTATCTCTTTATTACGCTAATTAACTATAATATAAATTTACTATATTTTTCGTTAATTGTTGTAGAATTAAATTTTTAAGAAATTTTAGACGTCTTTAGGGTCTTTTTTTGTTTAGAAGTGCCTAGATTATTTTTCAATTTAGAAAAATTACTTTCATTAAAATAATTCCTAAACAACCATGTCTCAACAAGTAAGCAAATTTGTTCTAGAATTGGTTATAAGCTCGGAAAAAAAAGGTGCAGTGCTGGTGTATAAGTAAAAACCTAGCAATAAGAACTGCATTTATATTTAAAAGGAATTGTAAGAATCAATTTCAAGGTTAATCAACAGGCCCATTCCTCAAGAGCACTATTTAGTACTTGATTTTTTTAAATTTTGTTTTATTTAAAAATTATCTATATTTAAAAAAATCAAAAAAGTTTAAAAGAGCTTTAAAATTGAGTTTTTTGGGTAGCTGTTCGAAAATTTTAACAACAAACTAATTCAAAATTTTTAACATAAACTAAATTAATGTTTTGAAAATTTAAAGTTTAAATTTTGAATACTCAACATTGAACTCTTGATCACAAAGCAATTTAGGAATTTAAAAAAAATCTATTCCAAGGTTTTTCTCCAATTTGTTTTTTATTTATTTTTTTTTATTATTTTATTTATTTAAATTAAGTCTTAAGAGAATTTTTTTTTTAAAAAAAAAAGATTCATCATTCATCTTGTTATACAATATAAAAAAAATTGTAAAAGAAAGCTAGCATCCTTTTAAAAATTCAATTTTGAAATGAATCAAAACTATACATTTATAAAGCGTTATTTATTTCATTAAAGCTGTTCGCTTCAAGATTTAAGTTTATAAGTTTAATGATAGGTATTTAATAACTCTTATTTAAAAAAATATAGATTTTTTTCTTTTGAATAATAGCATAATAGCTTAGAGCAATAGTCAAAATACAGTAAAACAAGATAGAAAATTATATTTTTAAAGAATATTTTTCCATTTATTTTGATTAATAAATTATATGCAAGTTATGTATAGTTAAGATCTTAAAAAACCTGATTTCTTTAATAGCTTAAATGCTTTCAATTTTTTCCTACTTTAAAAAAAATTGCATTAAGTTTTAAACAAGTTTATAACAATTTAATTAACACTCAAAACCCGGATGGTTTTTTCGACTCTTTTAGTTACCTTTTATTTCAAGAAAATTAGAATTTTTTGCAAATAAAATTAATCAATTTTAATATTTTTTGATTTTAAATTTCTGATAGGAAAAAAAAAATTCAAAAATGATTTTATTTTATTTAACTAAAAAAAAGTAAAGATGATGCAAAAAATGCCATTCTTTACGATGATAAAAATACACCATTCATTTAAACTTTTTGCTTAAAAATTTTTAATAACTATTTAAAGCTGTTTTAACGTGTTTATCAGAGAATATTTATTGCTGTATTATGGGCAAAAATTTTGATATTAAAGTTTTTAAATATCATTTACAGGTTTAGACATTTCACTGAAAATTTTAACCATTTGAGGTCTATTTTCAAAATAGCTTGAACAAAGACCTAAGGGGAAATTATTAAAATCGAAATAGAAAAATAATAAATCCATGATATCAAAGTCAAAAAGACCGCTTCTAGTTGTTTTTTTTTAGTTTTATTTATTTTACTTAAATACTCATGGATATCTGTTTGACCAGAATGTCCAGGTCTAATACTATGTGGTCCTTTAAATAAAATCTAGTTTGATTGAAAATTACAACCTATTTGTTTTTCAAATAGCCTTTAAAATAATTATGCTACTGGTGAAAGAATTGATATCCCGCGATAGTTGTTTATTTCTGATCTGTCACTTTTATTTTTAAATAAAAGATTAAGAATAACAAGTTTATTAAAAGTTTTAAATTTCATCAAAAGAGAATTCGCTAAACGAAAATCACAAAGTCACTAGGGTTTCATTGGTTTTCAGTTCTCTAAAAGTGTTAAAAATGTGTACCATTTTGACTGGCAAAGAAAAAAATTAATAAAATAAATTTTATTTATAAAGCTTCTGGTTTTATTAATATTATTTTCAGTTATTTACCTGAGTTTTGTAGTTATAGTTTTAACGGGTGCTCAAAAAAGAACTTTTAAAAATTTGAGATGAAAAAATGATATGTTCCCATAGACTAAATTTAACAAAATTTAGTATCATCTAATAATTTCAGCACTAAATAAGACACCCTTTTAAAATTCTAGTCAAAAGTGGTTTAGTTCCATCTATGTTCCTTCCATGTAAAGCATGCTTTGATCTTTATAAAATATTTTATTTGAACAAAATTTACCATCATCTAAGGGTCTGAATTTTTCAATAAAGACACGATTTTGGGGGCGCTTATTTGCAAGAGTATACGGTAATAAAAATTATAAAGCCAACAAAGATATTATTAATGTAATATACGATAAATAAAAGTAAGCTTAGCTTTATCACTAGAAACATCAAACTGGCCATTCCTCTTCCTTTTATATTTTGAGCATTCTTTCCAAAAATCTTTCTAACAGACTGTTAAAATAAATAAATCATTGTTGTATTATGTATATTTTATATTTTTCTTTATAAAAAGTTATCAATTAGATTTTAAAAAATTACTTCTATTTTTTTAAAAATATTTTGCCATTGATGCTTCTAGTGTTAATTTAAATTACTTTTTTAGAGAATAGAATACAAAATCTTGCGTCTAAGATATAAAAAAAATAGATTTTTTTCCAAAAATTTATTGAAATTTTATAGTTAGATTACTAATTTTATGTGCATCACTTAAAATTGAAAAAGCTGATCTTTTTATCTAATTCAACATTTGATAGTGGGTTGTAATTTTTTTAATCAGTTTTACACTGATTTAAATAAGTATTTTTTTACTTGAATTATAAGCAGCTAAAGAAGCGAAAAATAAAAAAAGAAAAAAGCTGGATTTGTTGAATAATTTCTACATTTCTAATTAAACTATCATATTATTCTAGTATTTTGGCAATCAAAATAATTATTTTACCTAAATTTTGGAGGCGGAAAAAATTGTTTAAATTGAACATAATCATTTTAATTTCAATTCAATTAAAATGGCTTTTTTTTTTTGCAATTTTTTTTAAATTGAAATTTTGCCTCAAATTAATATTTTTTTTATAAAAACCAAAATTTAAAATTGATATCTCTGATGTGTCTCGTTAAGAAGAATACACTCGAGTCTTGCTAATTTTTAAAATAATTAAGATACAAATTTTTAGATTTTTTAAAAAAGCATAAAAATATTTTTTAAATTTTAATAATCGTTTTATAATTTAGATTATATATCAATCGATAGTGCTGATTGTCTTATACTAGAATATATATTAAATTAAGCTTTAAGTCTTTCCATTCCATAAATATTGTGCCTAGAAAATAACTCTCTTAAAAACTCAACTAATTTAGTTTTGATCTTTTGAATTCTCTATCCATGCATACAAAGAACAGTTCGAAATTTTTTCCTTTTTTATTAAATTAAAAATTTTTTTTTTTTAAAAATATTATTTATCCGAGTTATATCTTTTTTTGCTGGTATCTTAATATATTTTTAAAAATTATATAAAAACTCATTTTATAATTGTGTGTCAATGCGGGTCTCATCCAGTTCATAACAAAAAGTAATTTTTTTTGAAAAAATATTCAATTTTACATTATAAAAAAAAATTTTCCAGTACTACCTATTATTTCTCGAATTAAATAGATCCTAAGACAACCAACTCTCAATCCTCATAAATTAAGCAAGTTTTGCTGTCGCATTAATTCAGAGAATTGTGAATTTTGTAACAAAATAAATTTAAATTTTAATTGTAATTACTTTTTTTATTTTGTAAAAACTCTGCTAATCTCTAAATGGTTTATGCATTAGAAATTTTGCACAGATTAAATTTTGGGTGATACATACTTTGTATCAGCTGATACATTTAGATAGAGCGATTTTTAAGACTAAAAAAAAATTATTTCAATTTAAAATTTTTTGTTTTTGTTTTTAATTACAAAATTCACAATGCCTTAATCCGGGAATAGATTGGTAGCACCAGTAGATATTTTTAGTTTTTATTAGTTTATATGTTTGCTGTAATTTTTATTTTAAAAAATAGCTAAAGCAATCTTTTATTTCGTAATTTATCATCATATCTAAGTTCATGGTATGTGTTGTCATATGTTAAAAATATATACAATTTCTTATCAATGATTGATTTAGAGAAAAACATGGCTATTCAAAATTTGAATACTGATTAAAATAAAAATCTTACATGTGAAATAAAAAGATGTTATTTTTAGGATTTTTAAAATTATTTCTATAGCACTTGGGTATAACTTGCAACCCAAACCCGGTGACTTTTTACCCCATTAAATTGGTCTATTAGTCAGATTTCAGTAAACCTGATTAAAGTGTTTTAACTTTGAAAATATCAACAAACATTATGTTCAGCATTCTTTTACATAATCCAGTTCAAATCACTTTTTCCTATTGATTAATTATAATTTTAATGAATTCTCTTGGAAAATGGTGTAAATCGAGGGAACTGTTTATTCTTATTTTAGTTAAGCTTAAAATATTTCTTATATGTTGAAATTTTTTTTTTTTATATAAAAATGACTTCTTATTTCACTGGATTTTTAAAGACCAAGGTAAACATGATTTTTTGAAATTGATATTGATTTTTTTAAAATTAATTATTTTGCTTTTTTCAAAATAATATTTAAATGAAAATAAAATCAGGCTAAATAGGATCAAATTGCAATTAGTCTTTTTTTGAACTTTTAAATAACAAAAGCTTTTTTCTAAAAGATTTTAAAATTTTTTCTCACTTAGTCGAAGAAATTTAAAGTAATATTTACTAATAAAAGTACAAAATTTACCCGCTTATTTGGATATATGGCAATTTTTTATTTATTTAGATCACTTTGTTGCCCATTGGAATGAATTTTTCTAAGTTTTTTCACCCTTTCCAAATTTTTATAGTATTTTTCAGACAAAATTTTAACTGACTATGGACTATTTGTTACATAAAAACTTAAAATATTAATGTGATAATGCCTCTAAGAAACTTTTATATTATATTTTTAGGCAAGATTGTTAAGTTTTCAAAAATTTATTAGTTCTAATTTTCCTTTAGTTTGAATAAATAAATTTAAGCAGCATTATTTAATTTTTTTCACACATTAAAAAAAGTATTTTTAAAATTTAAATTAATCAAAAGTGTCAAGTGAATTGAATAATACTAATTTTGGTCTGTAAACTAAAATAGTTAACTATTAAGAGCTAAAAGAAATTCTTTAAAAAGTTGCCCAAAAAAATTTATTAATAAATAGCTACTTATTTTTAGTTTTTATTTTATTTTATACACATAGCAATTATTAAAAATTGTTCTAATATTTGCTTCTATGTTTAATAAAAGCGTAGTTAAAAATGCTAAAAAATTTTTTATTAAAATTTGATTTTTTTTAATTTTTTCAAGAGTCATTTTGCCTGTCATTATAAAGATGTTTTATTTTACCAAGCTTGATGAATTTTTTTTATTTTAAAAAAAGATAATTCAAATTTTTAGGTAGTTTTTCAAAAAAAATCTAATTAAATCCGACATTAAATAAGACTTGAGTTTCATAAAAAAGAAGTGCTTCAGATACATTATTAATATCTACTGAGTAATTTTTTAAATTTAAACTTTAACCCTCTTTAAAAAAAATAATTCTGTAATAGTATTAAGTTTAAAAAAAGATAATTGATAATCGTATTAAAATGTTTTATAGAGCATATCAGAGAATTCATTCGCATGTTTTCTTAGCTAATCTTACTGGTTTATCTTCAAAAAATTGCTTTGTTTTATGCTAAATGCTTAATAATTAGTGTCAGTCTCATTTTTCTTTAAACATTAAAAAAGCAAGAAAAACAGCCTTTTAAAAATCTAATTTAAGAATTTACACTTAGCAGTGTTTGATTTAAATTTTTTTTAATTTTAGTATTCAATTTCTTAATTTATTAAAATATTAGAATGAGAGAAAATTAAAAAAAAATCGATAAATTTTAATTTTAGACTAGAGAAAAAAATAAAGGTATTTTAAACAAAGTCTAATAAAGTCTTAAGTTTACAAACAAATTTTTAGATACTTTTTTTTTTATTTAAAAAATAAATTTTTCTATTTACTTTTCCTGTATTTGTCAGAGTATAAATCAGTTGAGAAAAAGTCTCCAGACCTCTGATCAAACCCCAAACTGTTTTAGCAATCACTTGTCCACCCTTCACATCAACAGTTAATTTGTCTTAAACAATTTTTTTTGATTAATTAATTTTTAAAACAGCAAAAAAAAACAATACATGATTCAGTCTGAGTGTCTTGAATAAAAGGGTAGTAATGTTCAGCACAGGAATGAACAACGGGTGAACCAGAGCTGAGTTTAAAGTGAACAGATCTAAGAAGCGGGTCGCCACTTGCTGGCTGCTGATAGCGCAGTTTTGGGGGGTAGAAAACATTTTGGTAATGGGCCCATAGTTTTTCCAGGATGTCCCTTTCGCACTCATTCAAACTAGAATCGAAACTTAGCTGTAGACTTTTATCAATATAAAATCTCTCTGTTGCGAACTGTTGAAAATTGGGTCTTGGCCACAGTGAGCCTCCCAAGTCAGGTGGGGTACCATTTAATGGCAGTCTTACTGCGATAGGATACAATTTACAATCAGCTTGAACCAAAAACAATAAAATAAATAAATTTCTTAAATACATTATTTCTAAGTCGAATGATTAAATCCAGCAAAGGAGGCATATCAACTTTATAGAGTCATAAAAAGATAATTTTTAAAAGACCACAGATAAGCTGTTTTTGTTTATTACTACTTTGAATTATTAAAATATTTAATCTTGCATTGATAAGATAAGTGTGAGCTTGATTCAACTTATTTTGAGCATCGATTTGTTATCAATAGGAATTGTTTGTTTTGATTTTTTTCTAAATCAGTATATATATATATATAGTTAATCAAAAGCTAAGAAAATTTATATTTTGAATTTCTGAATTTTTTTTTTTAGAGCATATAATTGGAATCGTTTATCTACTTTTTTGGTTCATTGGATTTAGACTTGATACAATTTGATTGTATAAGTATCAAAGACATTTACAAGAAAAAAATTTTTTTTTTTTGTTTTTTGTGTTAGGGATCAGTAATTTCTTTAATAATCAATATAAATAAATATATATTTTTAAAAAATTAAAATAAAAATAAATTGATTTCAAAATAAAATTTAGTTTTTATTAATTAATTTTAAGTAATAAATGTTTTCCATTAGTTTCAATTAAATCAGAACTGTTTAACTGATACATTATTGATGTTTGCAGCAATATATTAGCGTGCGCCTTTATCCTTATAAATTGCATGAGCTAAGGAAACAGACTTCAAAAAAAGGATATTATTTTTACATTTGATTTAAAGTTGTCAAACAAAAAAAAATTATTTTTTCTAAAGATTTTTTTTGTTGGCTTTTATTATATTTAGGATATTTTTTACTGTGGGTACGGTTAGCTTCGAGTCAATCACAGAAACAAAAATTATGATAATTTTATGTTTTTAATCGACGGATTGCAAATTATGTCTAAACAAAACAAAATATTCCTGATACATTGGAAATTAAGTTAGCTTTAATCAAAAAAAGAAGAAAATTCTAATTAATAGATTGTCTATTTTATTTCATTTTCAAGAATTGAATAAAAAGTTTCCTAAAAAGGCTAATTTTTGTTGCCTGCTGCCCCCCCCAAAAAAAAATGAAAAATCTAGGGATCTTCGATTAAATTAAAATAATGAAGAAAAATCCATTCTAAGAATCTTCAGATTTGCTCATTAGATGGTTCATTATATCTTATATGTCAATCTATTGAGGTAAAAATATTAATTAGTTTTGAACAGCACTAAGTCAAATTTAAAAAAAAAGTGCATGATTGATTTAGAAGATGCATGCTGGAAATATTCTATAATTAATTTGCTATAGCCATCCTGGATTTAAATTAATTTAGTAAAGTTAATTTAAAATTCTATACCAGTCTAAACTCCAAATGACAAATTCAATGATAAAAAATCGATTTTTACTAAAATTAAAATTTGTTTCATTTTTTTATAGAATTTTTTTTTTCAAAATAAATCCATGACCGAGTATAAGCTAGTGGTAGTTGGTGGTATGCTTTTATTTTCAAATTAGATAAAATTTTTTAGCTAGTCTTGTTTATTTAAGCCGGTGGTGTTGGAAAATCAGCATTGACCATTCAGCTCATTCAAAATCAGTAAAAAAATTTTCCTATTTTTTTAAAATAAATCTAAAAATTAATTTAAAATAAAGTTTTATTGATGAATATGATCCAACTATCGAAGACTCGTACCGAAAGCAAGTGGTAGTGGATGGTGAGACATGTCTATTGGACATATTGGACACTGCAGGCCAAGAAGAATACAGGTTTAGTAAAAAATTTATTAAATAATTATAAGAATTAATAAAAATTGATTAGTGCCATGCGCGACCAGTACATGCGGACAGGAGAAGGATTTCTATGTGTTTTTGCTGTAAATAATACAAAGTCATTCGAAGACATAAAGCAGTACAGAGAACAAATAAAGCGCGTAAAAGACTGTGAAGATGTTCCGATGGTTTGTAAGTACTTGGACTGAAATAAAATTTTTTTTCTAAAATGAATATTTTGCAAGTGGTTGGCAACAAAATTGACTTGCCGGCTCGAAATGTGGACTTGAAGGAGGCACAGAAAACTGCCGAAGAGTACGGCATTCCGTTTGTACAAACATCGGCCAAAACACGTCAGGGTGTAGAGGAAGCCTTTTTTACTTTAGTCAGAGAAATTCGAAGCTATGTATAAAAATTAAATTTTTCAACCTTAGAACAAATTATACTATTTTTTTTTCTACTTTTAGAAGGATAAAATGAAAAAAAATAAAAAAGATAAAAAAAAGAAGAAGCAAAAATGCGCTCTCATGTAAACATATGCAGCTGAATATATTACTGGTAACTGTTAAATGACCAAATTATATAAAACACCGTTTAGATTTGAAAAATCTTTGTCTCATAATTTTATTTTGATTTATGTTTTCTTTTTTTAATTGTTGAAAATTTTATTTTAAATTTTTTTAATATTTAAGTTTAATTTTTTGTTTATAAAAAAATAAAATAAAATCTACTTTTTGTCTAGTGTAATAATTTTGATAATCTAAAGGTATCATTATGCATAAAATTTATTACATATTATCACATATTATTACAATTTTTCTTTTTAACCCTAAAATAATAGCATAAATCCAAAATACTCTGGTTATTCGAACATAAAAAGCTTTCTTAATAGATTAAAAATATTATTTTAGATTAATTTATTTTTCTTTTTTTAGTTCAATCTTGGAATCCTTTAAAACAAAGACCCGAAATTTTTTTAAAGACACACCTTAAAGGTAAAATTAGAAGAATGAATTACTAAATACTTTTTGACTCAATATTTATGTTTTTGAGATCATAAATGCCAGAAAAACATATTTTTTACAGCAAAAAAAGCATTTTTTTGAAAATTTCATGTGCTTTAAAGTGACTGGTCTAGTCATTAAGACTCTGACTTATAGATCTTTTAATTTTCTTTTAGAATAGAAAAGATTTTTAAGGTTGAGTGTGTACAGTCGAACCACGATATAACGAGCAAGTCGGGCGGAAGTTATCCTGCTCGTTATATCGAAACTCGTTGTATCAAAACCACATTAAAAACGATGAACAAAAAGATTTTTGGTTTGTAAAATTTTACTTTATAAAAATAAACAAATGGTTAAAAAAAAATAAAAATTATTTGAAAAATCAGAAATAGATGTTTGTTTTGAATTGCATTTTTCAATTACAATATTTTCAATATTAAATAAAAATCAACAATGTTCTAAAAAAGTAAAATTTTTCGATTTTTATACTTTAATTGATTGTCCCATTTTAACAACCATTCTTTGAAAATTGAAGCCTCCATCCATTCCTTTTGATTATGGCGATAATAAAATGGTAGTTAGACTTTTTGAATCGACTTGAACCATCTAGGCTTTGCAGAGTTATAAATTACTAAAAGTTTTAATTTTTCTTTGCCTGACGTATTGCAAGTAAAAAGAATGGGGATAATTTCTTTTTTTTTTTTCATCAAAAAATATTCATTTCTATAAAAAATCACTACATGTATAAAATTAATTCATTTACATAAAATAATTTTTTGAATCTAAAAACTCTCTATGAATTTAATACTTAACGACTTTAATACTACAAGAAAATAATACTACGAGAAAATAATACTATAAGAAGTTAATACTAATTGAAAATTTTATCTATAAAAAACAATAAATGCCGAAAATCAAATTTTTGCACATTATATACAATTAAATTAAATAAAACTTGACTAAAAAAATAAATAAAATTGATTTATCATTTTGAATTTTATAATTAAAGGCTAATTAATATAATTAGATGACTTCTTGTATATATATAAACCAATCTTTGGTGCCTTTCAATTAACTTAAAATATTTTAAAATTATCTAAAAAACTCAAAACAAAACAAAATTTGAAAATGTCCAAACCAACTTTAATCCAAAGTAATTTTGGAATCGAAGGTAAGAAAAAATCCCACCCAGTGGTTATCTTTGAAAACCAAATATACTGGTGGAAAAATTGTAATAAAGACCTTTCCGAAAAATTTTATTGTCATCTACGGAATCAACACAAATGTACTGCCACAATAAAATTAGTCGGTGAAGAAGTCGAAACTAACGGACTTCATTTCCACGATCAACTATCTGAAACACAAATTCAGGCGAAGATCACAGAAAAAATAGTATTAAATAAGAAAAGTATAAAATTCATTTAGTACTATATTCATAGTATTAAATTCCTTTAGTACTAAATTACTGAATACCGTTCAGATTAACAAAAAACATTTTAAAAAACAGAAAAAATTTTTTCAATTTTGCTTTAAGCACAACACTGTGTAACTTTTAAGAAACCGAAAAATTTTTTTTGGCTTAAAAAATGACCAAAATTTTCTTTTTTTATTATAATTTTAAAAAAATTTTTGCTTGAATAAATTTTTATGACGATTTTTTTTTGGCATTGTGAATTTTAGAACAAAAAAAAATAAGAAAAAATTTTAAATTGTAATAACTTTTTTTATCACAAGTATAAAACTTGTTCTGCAAAATGTATCATCTGATAAAAAGCATGTGTTATCCAAATGTAATCTGTGCAAAAGCTCTGCAATTAAATTTTGCAGAACAAGTTTTAGACCTATGCAAAAAAAGTTATTCTTATTTTTTTGTTTCAAAATTCACAATGATTTTTTTCTTGTTTTTTGAAAAAAAAAACTAACAAAAAACATAATGCAAATGAAAACATGAGATTTGGTGAACAACTCTAAACCAACTAGCTTCGAAATAAACGGGGACCATTATTGAAACGATAGGAACACAAAAAGAAATTACGGGTAAACTAGCTAAAGTGAAGGGTTTCCTCATCTGCTAGACTTAAGTCGAAATTAGCCAGCTATATAGTATATACAGTGAACATTGCAGTATGTCTCAGTCTAATAAGAAAAAATTGAACACCTTTCACACTATATGCCTTATAGAGTAAGAGCAAATTAGTCTATGAAAGATGGACTTACATGAACATGCACCTTAAATGAAAGATAAACGGACATCAAAAAAATCTCTTCAATTGTCTGCAAAAAGACAACCAAGTCAATAAAAAAAGTATTTAATTAATGATAGCTACATTAAATTATTTTTTATTTTATTAAAAAATAATTTTTGACATCTTCTCTTACCATACATTTTGTGTGTTTCCTCAAATTGTATACTCGATTGGGAGAAAAGTTCATTCCATTAATAAATTTAACACTTTCAAAGCCATTTTTTTTTTTATAGATCTGAACTAAATTAGCCCTCATTCTTCTTACTTTCAGGTCAGTTAACCCTAGCAACTCAAGTCTTTTGTCATATTTGTAATTACCAAGGTAAAGGCTGGTTTTTGGTTGCTCTTCACTCAACTTTTTATAGTTCAACAATTTATTTTTGCCCGCCAACAACTTATTGAGCAAGCTCTATTTTAGTCAAATAAATCTTACATAAAGTAAAATTGCTTTCTTATTGTTTTTATTAAGCTTTAAATTAAAAAACAGAGTACTGATTTAACATATAGAATTGATTTAAGAGACTTTAAATTTAAAATAAAAACACTTTTGAAATATTAGATAATAAATCTATTTTTAAAAATAAAATTATTTGGTTACTATTTTTGTAAAAAAACAATTTTATTTACATCTTTTTTAAATTAAAAGCTAACTTTTTTGAAAAACTAGTACTAGAAATCTCTATTTACTTAAGAAAAATAAAAAATTGTCTCCCAATGATTATTTCTTTAGGTGTTCTAAAAATTTGTTATATAAATCAGATTTAGTCATTGATTGAACAACTTTCGTTGTTTTTTAATTAATTCTTTCGCGATTTTTCTTACAATTCTTTCAAAATATTTTCATAAACAATTCTTTTTGACAAATTTTTCTGTTAACATCATAGGATTAATTATTAAAATAAAGTGTAGATCAGAATCACGTTATTTTAAAGCACACATTTAATTCTTTAGAGTTAAATATTTACATCGAAAAAATAATTATTTTCTAAGAATTTTTCACTATAAATGCTTAAAAAATAAATTTTCTAAATAACTAGCATTTAGAATGAGTTCTGTGACAGATCAGCCAAAATCAAATGCATTTGAATATACCAACGAGTTTCATCATGGTTTGATGGATTGCTGTGCTGAGCCAAAAAATGCTCTATTCGCATTTTTTTGTCTACCTATGTAATTTGATATTTTTTTTTGATTTTAAATTAAATTTTTTGATGAAATAGATTTATGTGTAAATTACACAGTGAAGCTGGGGTAATTTTAAATTGTAATTTTAGAAAAATATAGCTTTCAATTTTTCTACTAGCAATGTTTCTGTACTCCATTTTTATGTCCACAATCACAGGTAATGCTTAGAGCGTTTTTGCGTGCCCACTACAAAATTCAGGGTACATTTTGGAAAGACATTTTGATAACAGGATGGTAATTTAGCAAGAAGAACTTAAATTTTAAATATAAAAGTTGTCCGTGTTGCTCGGCTTTACAATTAATGGCTGAAATTAAAGCTAATGGTGACAGCTAAACTGAAATTAAAATTATTAAAATTATATTCTTTTTTTTGTTTATTTTGAAATAAAAAACTATTAAAATTTAAGATTTTTTTCTCAAAACAAAGGTTGATTCACGTTCTCATTAAATTTTCCAATTATGTTTCCACAAGGAAAGTAGTTAACAACAAAATATGCTCTTCCATTAGTTGAAAAAGCTATTCCAAACCCGACCTCTTTACTCGATTTCCAAATCAATTGAGTAAAATGACCGGTGCCGGGTTGTGGTCCCATAAATTTGTATTGAAAAATTTCATTATACCAATCGAAGGTTATTTTTTTTGCAGTCATTGAAGGATCTCTAAAATCAAAAGAATACAGATTTTCTCCTAAATCTTGGCTCAAATATTTATTATCACTGTGAGCTATTCGACCTGTTTTAGCCACTTCATTCGCATATTGTTGAGATACAAAGCTTATTTCCTGATTCAAAACCAGCGGATCAAAGCCATGTCTACTTCTACACTCATTGTGACAATTTAATACTTCTTTTATAAATTTTTCACTATTAAATTTAAAATTATTTTTTTTCAAAAATAATAGACAATTTTTATTGACAGTATTGACTGACTTTTTTCTCTGATCAAAAGCTTTTGAATCATCACCAGTTTCATCTGGAACAGTCAAATTTAATGAACCGCCTGGATAGTTTTCTTTCACAGCTTTTTCAGCAACCAGCAATATTTGTTTGATAGATTCATTCATTTTGAAAATTAGTTAAACAATCTGAATGGAAAAGCATGAATGAAAACGTTTTGCACCAAAACTTACTCAGGCGCAATATTCAACATTAAATTAACTAAAATTTTTTAGAATAAATTTATTTATATTATTCGTGCTATTTTTCAAAAAAAATTAATTTTTTTAAGTATTCATTAAATATTTAGTTAGTAGAATTTTTTTTAAAAATAATTTTGACTCAGTCGATGATTATCTTTCAAAAGTCTTTTTCTAAATATTTACTTTCGAAATAAAAATATTTTAAAAATTACTTCTCATTAAAAAGACTATCAAGAAATTAAAATTTCTAATAAAGCAGCATAAAATTCGATTTTTGAAAAATTAATATATAAAAAAAAAAAAGGTGTGACTTTTATGATTCATTTATAATTAAGTTTGAAATTTTTATATTAGATAAATTATACTCCATCATGTTCAAATATTAATATAAGAAGATTAAATTAAAATTTTTTCAAAAAATTACCTTTTATTTAACTGTTACATTTATCATTTTTATGGTAAGATCCATTCCTCTATCTATGTGTTTTATTTTTGTCTTATTAAAACTTCTTGTTTAGTTCTTAAAAATTAATTTAAATTATTTTAAAAACTTTTTAGATTTTTTATTAATACTAAAGAGTGATTTCTAATAGTAACTTCTAATGAAAAAAAAACTAAAATTATTTAATTAAGCTTTGCTTAAATGAAAATTTGACTTTAAACGATTAAGCCATGATAAAAATAAACAAAATAAAAATATGAGTGAAAAAAATATATAATTCTTTATGAACTTTTTTTTCGTTAATTCTTTGTAAAAAATCCAAATAGCGTATTGTTACTTAACCCTCAAAAACTGGAGTTGTTTTAGAATTTTTATTAAAAAAAAGTTTCAAAAATGATTAAAATTTATTTAATTATATTAAAATTTTTATATAATTTTAGTTTAATTTTTTTAAGTAAATTTTATTTTAGCAAATTTTAATTAATCAAAATAGGAAGAATTTCTGAACATTGAACAAAACATTGTACTACAAAGACATTAATAAGATTTTCTCTGCCTTTGCGGGGATCGAACCTTCGACCCTCTACTTGAATGACTAAAACGCAAACCTTTCGGCTATGCGGGTTTATGCGCTTCTTTAGCTAGGGTCAAAATTGGCTTGATAAAATTTTAAAAAGTGAATAAGTCAGAAAGAAATGTTGTTCAGTAGCCAGAATCTTAAAAGTGACTAAAAAAATTAAATTAAAATATAAATAAGATTTAAATTGACCAGTTTCGACTGGGGATTTTGATAATTACGGCTTAGATGATCAACTCGATGCAGTCACCTCTGTGTCAGATCGGAGCCTTCGCTCAAAAAGGTTCTTAAAAAGAAGATGAACCCCCCCCTATGCTCCACAAAAAGCGAACAAGGTTAAAAAAAAAAAAAAGGAACGCTCGTAACTGGAGGCCTGTCTCATTAACTTCAATAGTCTATGTATCTTAATGTATATGTATAACTTATCTTTAAAGGAAAATAACTTAAAATAACTTAACTTTGAAGGAGGACTTGGAAATGTTGGGTAATCGGGTTAACAAGTTGTCACCGGTGTGCAAAGCAATCGATTTTGAAAGAAGAGAAAAAACCCATTTAATTTAAACTTTTAATATAATAAATAGATTTGAAAATGGTTTAATTTTTTGTTTATTAATAACAAAATGTATTCAATGAATTATTGTGTTAATTACACGGAAATAGTGCAATGTTTCAAATATTTTTTTCAGTCACAAAAATATTTTTTGAAATTAATTTAAAATTTTTTTATTGAATTGAATGAAAATAAAAATTCAAGACAAAGATCACTCACTACACATGCATTTAAAATATTCAAAATTATAAACTAACAATATTATAATGTCATTAGTTAAAAAATAATTTTATTTTTTTATTTTTAAATTGTTCGAAAAAACAATTTAAAATTTAAATCATGAACAAAATTTTATTTTAATTTTTTTTTGCTTGAAAAAATTCGATCAAATAAAATTTCGATTTAAATAATTAAAAAGAATTCTTAATTTTTTTGATAAATCATTTTTTAAATTTATTACGAAAATTCCTAGTCAAACTAATAGATGTTATGGAAATTCACTGCAAATCATAATTTCTCAATTTTGCTCAAAAATAAAATATTTCTAATTTGCAATCAATTCATTCTAATTTTCTAAGAAAAATAAAATTTTTTTGTTGATTTACAAATGTCATCTTAAATGAAAAATACAGTCAAATTTGCCAATTGGTTGAGTCGATGGAACGACTGGTCAGGAATAATGCGCATCAGCATTGTCACTGCATTATTCGTGATTATTTTTGTTCTATTTGGTTTGAACAAGCGAAAATTTTGGTCTAAATTTTCCAACAACTTCATAAGATATAGCCAAAAAGGAAAACACTTCTCTCATAACTGGCTTTGGTATGATCTTTTCACGACACCAATCTATTGCAATATGTGCCAAAGTGTGATAGTTTCTGGAGCCTGTTGCATCTATTGTAATTTGTATACAGATGAAAAATGTTTAAAAAAAGCGGACAAAACTTTGAGATGTAAGCAACTTTGTGACATTCACGATGAGAATAAAATGGATGGAAAATTTTTAAAACGAAACTGGGAGCACAAGTGGATCAAAGGAAATTTAAAACTAAAAAGCAATTGCTTTATATGCCATGAAGACGACTGCGGTTGTAGTCCAACTTTAAGTGATTATAGATGTTGTTGGTGTCTTAGAACAGTGCATGAGACGTGCTTGAATAGTGTGTCTAGTAGAGAACTAATCGACTGGTGTGATTTTGGAGATTTTAAAAATTTAATTCTTAAACCAAATCTAATTCAAAAAAAGTCCCAAATGTGGTCCTTGTCTATCAAAGATTATAAAATTAACAGCAATATTTTAAATAGCAGTGATTGTGTGAACTGGACACCCTTGTTTGTATTTGCGAATTGTACTAGCGGAAGTGCCGATGCTAGTCTTATAATGCCTCATTTTTATAGGATTCTAAATCCTTTACAAGTTGTTGAAATGACCAAAGAAAATATTGAGAATAGCATCAAATGGATGCATGACTATTCTGACATGGTTGAATTTAAGATTTTGGTCTGTGGAGGTGATGGCTCAATTGGTTGGATTTTAGACACTCTTTCATTGTACGAATTTAAAGTAAGATATTTTTTCGAGCCATAAAAAATTTAATAAAGCTATAAATTTTTTTAAATGTCAAAAATTTCTTTTAAATTAAATAGTTTTTTTTTTATTAAGAAAAATCATCTTTGGGTCTTTAAATCTATTTTACTTAATTTTTTAAAAGAAATTTAAACCAGCTGTAGGCATACTTCCATTGGGAACTGGAAATGATTTGTCACGAACACTACATTGGGGACAAGGGTACATTGGTGATGTTGATATTGAAGATATATTGCATGAAGTAATTCGAGCTGAGCATGTTAAATTAGACAGGTTTAATTTGAAATTTTTTATTTTATTTTATAAAGTATTTTTCAAAGATGGCTTGTGAAAATCAGCAAAATAAATAAAAAAAGATCAGTGGAAAAAAGTGTATTTGAAAAATTGACCAAAAATTCAGACAAATCAAGAAAAATGAATAACTATTTTTCGATAGGTTGTGATGCATTAGTTACTCTAAATTTTCACAAAGATAGAAAAAATATGTGGTTTCCGAACCGAATTTTAAATAAAGTAAAATAAAAAAAAAATTTTTTTTTTAAATTTTCAAGCTTAAAATTTTTTTTTCATTAAGCTTATTTATTTTAAATATGGAACTATAGACACATTTTTGAAAGAGTGTCGAACATTGACTGAAAATTTAGAAGTAATTTTAAATCTATTTTAAATTTAACTGAGACCATTTTTCTTAGCTGCATCTTGACGACAAAATTATAGAACTGCCTCATTTGGAAAGCATTGTATTGCTAAATATATCCCATTGGGGAGGAGGTGTTGAACCGTTGAAAATCGGGAAAAGCTCGTTTCCTGAGCCTAAGTAGCAAATTAATTGTTTAATTTTTGAAATTTAAACTAAAAAAAAATTCTAGAATTGACGATGGATATATTGAAGTTTTTGGCATATACTCTTCGTTTCATATAGCTCAATTACAGGTCGGTCTAAATGAGCCTTTTCGAATAGGCAGAGCCCAAAAAGTCAGAATAAAAACAAGCAAATGCTTTCCAGTTCAAATCGATGGCGAGCCTTTCGAGCAAGGCCCTTCTGTTTTTGAAATAAGCTTAAGTAATAAAGTTACTATGCTTAAAAGAAATTCTATTTAACTGTTGTCATAGTTTTATTTAATTGTTTACGTACATTTTTTGATTAATAATTTATAGACTTTTTTTTTTCTAAATAAATATTTTTTGCTAAAATGAAAAAAATTTTGTTTCCTATTTTGAAATATTCGCCAAATATTGACACATTAATATAATAATAATACACTTTTTAGAAATTTAGATTTAAGATTTTATCGCAGTTACTAACAATACATACCATAAATTGACATGAAAAAATTAGTTTTCATTTTTTGAATAAAATATATAAGTTTTGAAAGAAAAGCATTTTTTTAACAAAAAATTTATTGATTTATTTTAACACTAGAAAGCCCGAGGGTTTTTTTAGACCCCTTTTTGAAAATTTTAAACTTGGATATTATCTCAAAGATGTAAAGTTATAAGAAATTACTCAAAAATTTAAATATAAAATTGTAAAAATTTTTAAATAAATATTATTTATTATTCTTGAAATTTTAATTTCAAATTTTTGTAATAAATCAGCCGGGCTTTCTAGTGTTAAAATGATCACATATTGAACAAGACTCATATTTAATTACAAAAATATTCGAAAAAAAACTTATTTTATTTTAAAATCTTATCTTTTTAAATATCTAGTGTTGTGAATTTTAAAAACAAAAATAAAAAAAATTATTACTTTTTTGCTAAAATAAAATATGCTTAAAAATAAATACTGCAATACAATACCTAAAATAACTTACCTAAAATAATTTTTCTAGTGTTAATAGAAGACATAAAATAAAACATCAATAAAATTTAAATTGATTATTGTTTACGTTAAAAAAAGGAAATAAAGTTTTTATTTTAGGTAAAAAAGTGGTACAAAGTTTGTTGCATTTAGTTGCACTATTTTTTTAAATATTTTTCATTTTAGTAAATTTTGATCTTTAAAAAAAGGAAAATATTTTGTTCTTTTTGTTTTTGAAATTCACAATTCCTAAATTTATTTCATCTGATCGAAAAATTCATAAATTTCAAATAAGATTTTTAGTTTCTCTATATAAAGGAAACTATCTAAAAATATCTGTACTATAAAAATGCCAATCAATGGAAGAATGAAAGATGTCATGTGTAAATGGATAGAGTATGGTGTTTTGATTTAAATGCTAAAGTTGAAATTTTTTTATTTTCTTAAAAGAACCGTTTTTTTTTTCGAAATCATTTTCGTTTATTAATTCAATTATAATGTTTGCTTAAAAAACTTTAATAAAATTCGATAAGATTTAATTTTTTCTTATCTAGCAATTCCAAGTAAAGAACAAAAATTTTAATAGCTGTTTTACTTTATTTTTCAAATTTTTTTGATTAAAAAAACGAAATTTTATTTTGAATAAAGAAGTTAAAAAAAAAAGGGTTAAGGAAGTAAAAATCAATTAATCTATATAAATTTGTTTAGTCTACTATTTCTTTGAATCAACTTGAAGTCTTATTTCTGCTAACGGGATTAGGACGTTATATAGACACTTTTTTTATATAGAATATAGACTGAAAACATAAAGACAAAAATGATATAGACTCAGAAAATTATAATGTAGAATTATTCTTTATAGACTATATATTCTATGTAGACTATTTTCTCTGCTAACATGTCTAGGAGCAATTTGTTGCTGTAAAACTAATAAGTTGTTTATATTTGACTGAATTTAATATATTTTTAATTGAAATATCATTTTAGATAGATATGGTGGAAATGAAAAAAAACTCATGATTATAATGACCGATTGAATTTCTTTCAAGGGCTAGTTCTAGTATTTCTTTTTTGAGACCTTTGAAAGCGTTTTTTTATTTGCAAAACAAAAAAAAATAAAAATTTCAAATTAAAATAAAGGAGGGTTACGGATTTCTATACAAATTTGGCCGAAAATTTAGACAATCTAAAAATATTTTTTCATAAATTTATACTCATTTTAAAGCACTTGAAAAAATCTATCAGTTGCGATATTTTTAGATATGCTATGAATTTTTTTTTGAACCCAAAAGGGCTAAAAACTCTGATTTTCGTTTGGGCTTAAGTGCTAAAAATTTAAGATATAAATATTCCAAAACCGATTGATAATCATTTTAGATCAAATGAAAATCAAAATAATCAATCCAGAAAATTTAAAAAATAAAATTTAATAAAATATCATAAAATGTTTCAAATCATTATTTGATTAACCATTTTTTCCTGATAAATCAATTCACTACCACCTTGGAAAGGTGTTAAGGTGGTTTTTCAACTAAATCCTGGTCCATCATTTTTTTTTTAATTTCTATAAATCATTCTACAAAAGAGATAAAAAGCATGTATCACCCATTCTGTATTTCTGAAAAAACTCTGCAAATCTGCAAAATGGTACAGTTATCAGATTTAATTGCAGAGCTTTAGCACAAATTAAATTTTGAATTTTTGTCTTGGTTTTTTGTTTCAAAATTCACAATATCTAATTTTTCAGACAGAATAAAAAATTTGATAAAAACTAAAAGAGCATTTTTAAATGTAATTTTTTATTAAAATAGATCATAAATTCATCAATTAATCATATCAATTGTTTTTTTTACAACTTAAATTTCTAGACTGAAAAAAAAAGTGTTTAAGACTTTTAAATTGTGTTTAAAATCTATTTTAGAAGCTGTTTAATTTTGAAAAAGAAATTTTAATTTCTAGGCAGTTGCTAGTTTCCGACCGAAATTACGCAACGGAATTCAATTAAAATCCTAACTTTTTATTTTTTTACATTAAGCAAATTTAAAAGATTTTATTTTTAAAATTCCAAGCAATTATTAATTATTAATGTTTGCTTCAAGTTAGTAAATAATAAAAAAAATCGATTTTTAAAATGTTCCATTTTTGATCTTATTAAAAAAACTCAAAATTTCTTTAAAGCTTTAAATATTTAATTAAAAAAATGGAAATATAAATTAAATATTAATTGAAAATATCCTTTTTCATCGACTAAATAAAGCTACCAGCTCCCATAATCATGGTAACATAAATTTCGAAACAATTTTACAGCCATAAACACAATTTCTAATTACATTGAATAAAAAATTGCCTATTTAAGTCAGGATTTTAGAATTCATTTTATTAAATTGCCAAAAATGAAAAATCAAATATTTCTCTTAATATTAGTTGTAACTAATTGTTACTGTCAAAATCAAACAACTGAAGCTGATGACTATCAAGCAACAAAGCAGTCTGAATCAAATAACACACAAGTGAATGAGACAGCAATATCTGTTGATAAGAATACAACTGGATCCGTCAAGACCACGACCACGACCACGACTGTCATTACGACCAAAATTTCAACCACCACCAAAATCACACCTTACAGTGAAAATCCCGCTCTAAAAAATATTTCAGCCGATATTTTCAGGCTTGTGAGTGATTTCTTGCCCCATTTGTTGTCAAAACCGGACGAAGTCAAATCTTTTGAAACAAATAAAAATGTAGAATTTAGAACTTTTTGATTCATTTCTTATCTTTGATTGTTTAGAAATTGTTCGATCAATTAGATAATCTGAAAGGATTAGAATGGAAAAGCAACTGTTCAAATGCAAGAATTTACTTAAAAATGTTAGAAGATGAATTTGTGAAAAACAAAGAAAAACAAGTAGCCAGCGAAGAGAGGTAGACTGTGAAATAATTGAAATTTTTGAAATTTTTTTTTTGAATTATCAGGCTTAAAAAATTAATACCCTGCAAAAGAGACTGTAATTTTGACCGACTAATGAATGCAAACTATTCAGATGACAATAAAAATTTCTCGTTAACTTTTTTGCCATACGTAAGTCCCGATGTGGCTCAATTTTGTCAAAACACTCTTGGAAAATATCTTGCCGTAGATCGAAACGACTCGAAGCCATTGAAACTTGATGAAATAACTGCTTTGAGTGAGAAATTTTTTTTAAAAATTAAAAAAAAAAATTTATTTATTAATATTTATAAAATATGCTTTAAAATTTTTTTATGCGTTCAACAAGGCTCATTTTAAAACTTAAACTTTTTTTTTTTAATGTTATTTATTTTCAAGCTGATGGATCTATACCATTGGGTTCTCTGTTCACACAATCACAAATAGGCACAATACCGGCTAATGAAGCCCTAGAGGTGATAAAAAAATTCAAAAATTCAATAGACGACAATTCAGCAAGAAAATTGGGCAAAAAAATACCGACTAATACTTCACTAGCAGATGTTGCACACATTGCTGCATTTGTTCCAGCAGAAGTTTTGAGTAATGCTTTGCCAAATGACTTGATTGATAATTTGGATAAGTTTTCGGAGAAAATTGATGATAAAAAAGCACTCTTGGTCGCTTCTAAGGTAATTTTTGAAAAATTTGGTATTGTGAATTTCAAGAACAAAAAGAACAAAAATTATCCATTTATTAGTTAATAAAAATTTACAAAAATAAGAAAATTTTATAAAAATAATTCAACTTTGTGCTACAAAGTTTGTTGCATCTTTTTTACCTAAGAAAGAAACTTTATTTTCTTTTTTTTTTGGATTAACCGAATCCATAATCAATTTAAATCTAATTGATGCTTTATTTTTTGTCTTTTATTAACAGAAGAAAAATTATTTTAGGTAAAAAAGATGCAACAAACTTTGTTGCACAAAGTTGCATTATTTTTTTTAAATTATTTTATTTTTTTAAATTTTGATTTATCAATAAACGGAGAATTTTTGTTCTTTTTGTTCTTGAAATTCACAATACCGAAAAATTTTAAATCTAAATCTAATTTTTAACATATTTAAAAAAAAAAAACAAAAGATTGCTTCGAATGGAACTGAAGAACAATTTAAAAATTTTTTGGTCAAAGCAGATCCAAAATTTACCGAAAAAATTTCCTTAAGCACTTTTAAAAAATTTAATTTGAAAATAAGCGAATTACCAGACACAGCAATACCATCAAGCTATGTAAGATTTTTTATTTTTTGGCTAGTCAAGAAAATAAAATTTTATTATCTATTTAGAGAGAAAATTATTTGACTGAATCTTTGACACAAGGAAAAACAATAGCCGATTTGGATGAAAGTGTTTTGAAAACAGTAGTAACTAAAATAAGCCGATCTGAGTTAAATCAAGTACCGAAAGAGAAGAAAAAGGACGCCGTACTCTCGTTACTCAAAGCATCGACAAATTCTTCCCAAACATTTTCCAGCAGTCAAGTATGAAAATGAAGTTTATTTAAAAAAAAAATAAAAATAATTTTTTTATCAGAGATCAGCATTCATGGATTCTATTTTACAAAGTTGGGCTGATAAAACTGATGAACAAAAAGCAGCTGATTTTGAAGCCATGTCAACCGAAGATATCGAGGCTATTGCAGAAGTAATTGTTTCTGCCAAGTACATATATAAATAAAGCTTAAATTAATAGTTTTTATTAATCTTATTTATTTAGTGAATCAGTGTATTCTTGGCTAAGATCTACCAACAAGTTTACGATTGTAATCGAAAAAAATTCCAAAATGGATTCAACCAAGTGCTGTTCGTTTTTGTATAGATCAAGAGTTTTGTACGCCACAGAAGCCATTAAGAAATTAGTCAGCTCTGCTAGTAGCATTAATTCCAATCATTTGACTAGCTTGGGTCCATGTTTTGCCAGTCTGATCCCCAAAGAGTATCTTAGCAATTTGGCATCTTCTGACATAGAATCTCAAATAGAATATTTTAACACTAAAGCATTTCAGCCCAACTCTTCTATTTTCGATACTCTCAAAACAAAGTTAAATGGATTGTACAATTCTAAAACTACTGACACTGATAAAACCAGTATATTGAGCAAAATGGGAAGTGTGATGGCTTTTATGGATGAAACAAAAGTCAGTCAAAGTTTAATAAAAAATTCTGTTTCTTTGATGCTCTCGAGCATAAAAAATGAGAGAAACGTGCAAAATGAAGAGGTTGCCAAGTGTAGAATCGGCTCAGGAGATGATAACACAGTAGTGACTTATGTAAACAATTGGAATAAACACTTGGTCGGCTCATGGTTTCCATTAAGTTCATCAAGACGAAAAAGATCAAGTATTTTTATATCAAAGGGAGAAAAAATTTATGCTCAATTTTTTTTTGTTAAGCAACTAAATTAACATGTGATACTGTTAATCAGATAGCTTCAGCTATTCATTTGGTATCAGAAT
Organism: Brachionus sp. 'Tiscar'; assembly: GCA_006352455.1. Classification (NCBI taxonomy): domain Eukaryota; kingdom Metazoa; phylum Rotifera; class Eurotatoria; order Ploima; family Brachionidae; genus Brachionus; species Brachionus sp. 'Tiscar'. Next base: position 40,999 of record VANL01000158.1, read on the forward strand.
CGTATTTTACTTCAATGGAACAAGCTGAATATGAAAAATGCATTGAAACATTGGGTAGCAATGATTACAGTCTAACTGCTGCACAATATGCCGAACTGGCTAAAAAAAAAGTAAAAATAAATTTAAATTATTAATGCGATTTGCCTAAGAAAAATTTTTGACCTCATCATTGCTTTTTAGTATTACGGTATTATGGTACTCTAGCATTTTTTAAATAGGATAACTCTTACTGTCAAATATAAGTCACATCAATTATTCCATACTCCTCAAAGTCGAGTCCTCTGGTCTTTTAAGTTTTTTTTTCTCTACAGAAAAGAATTCGCTTGAGAATTTCAAGTATTTTTTTGTATTTGATTTATTAAAGTATTTATTAAATTTAAATAAAAATGATAAGGTTCAAAATTTGAGAAAATTGTACAAATTTCATTTTGTGGTCAATTTTTTTTATCTTTTATATGAAAATTTTGCGGCAAATTGAAGTTTCTGATCTAGATTTTTATGCTTTTGCTCAAAATTTATCTTTTAAAATATTTTTAAGAGTGTTTGAATTGATAAAATTTAATTCAGAGACACGATCATGTGTAGAAAACTATGTTAAACCATATACTGCTATTATTTTTGTTGAGTTATCTTGGCAGGCACTGTGAAATTTAATACAAAACTTCCAGTAAAATATAGAAAAATATTTAGAACTTTTGTTCTAAATGTCAATTTTTTCTGAAAATAAAAAAAGATAAAAAAACTAGTGCGAAAGCCAGCAAAATTTGTGCCAATTAATGGCATTCTATTTTCAACGACTAAAACGAGTATCATTTTACAGACGTTCGCAATAAATGCAACAACATATGTTTCACTTAGTTTTATTCTTAGAAAATATTTTGACAATTAGAACAAAAGTTAAAAATATTTTTCTTTTTTTATAGGAAGTTTTGTATTAAAATTGGCAGTGGCTTTTATGCAATAATTAAAACGCATATACATTCGCAAATAAACAGCTACCATTTGAGCCTAATTGTAATTCTAGAACTTATAAAAAAAATATCTTGTTTTTTTTTTTGCTTTATTATACAATGTCTATTTTCAAATTAATTGAAACCTTTATAAGCTTTTTTGTATATTTTTAGTAAAAAATTTAAAGTAAAAAAATTAATTATAGAATTTTTCTAGAATTAATAAATTAAAAAATACTAAATAATAAATTTTCTGAATTTAAAAAAAAATTTTATTTAAGAATATTGATGAAATAACAGATTCCGATATTCAGATTTACAATAAAATTTTGACAGGCTACTCAAATACAGACTTAGCTAAGCTCAGTATTGAATCATTGACATCAGTCCAAGCATTAGGACAAATAGATTCTTTTTCATCGGATCAAATAAACTCTCTTGTTTCTGCACTCAAAACGAAACTTGGGCCAATTGATAATGACAAATTGAATTATATGGGAAATCTAGCATGTGGTTTAGAAAGTTCTGACCTTGATAAGATTACTGATGAATACTTTAAAGAAAATGTAAAAGCCGTTTCTCTAATAGATACAGCTAATTGTCCAGGTATGTCATTTTTATATGCTAAAGCCAAAAAAGCCATGAGTTTCAGTTCTCTATCATCTGTGGAGGTGGCTGAAATTGGATCAGTCATTGCCGGAATAAGCACTGACGAAGCCAAAAATTTAGACACAAGAGCAATGCAGGCCTTGTCAACCAAAACACTAAAAATAGTTCCTGCATCAATAGTTAACAGCTTTAGTGCGGTTCAAATTCAATCATTAAGCAGCGATCAATTGTCTTCATTGATAAATAGCCCAAATGCGGACCAATTTTCTGAAGTAACTAAAACTTTACTCACTAGTGCCTCTCAGAATGTTGACGTAACCAGGACTGATGTAATAAGTGAAGTGACTGCAACTTCTGCTTCATCTTCAACACATTTCAATATTGTGCTTGTGCTTGTGATTCCCATTTTTTATAGATTTTACTAGATAAATGAGAAAACTATTTTAGTTTTTGAACAATTAAATTTTTATTAAAAACAAAAATTTTAGAATGAATTAACTAATTTTATTTTACAAAATAAAACTTTTCAATTATAGATGTTGTGAAAATAGCTTATGGCTTTTTTTTGTCAAAATAAAAGAAAAATAAGATTGAAAATCTTCATTAAGTACAAAAACTTTTTAACGATTTATAGCAAAATTTAAATTCAGTTTTAATTTTTTTTAAAAATAAATAAGAGATAACATTAATAACAATAATATTTTTGTCTTTAAATTAATGTTGATTTAAATGAAAAAGTCTAAAATTTGGCCAAATTTTGAAAAAAAATTATTTTGAATAATTTTAAGTTTTTGTTTCATGAAAAAAATTTGCACTTTTGAACTTAATTAATTTTGTGATAACGTCTTTTTTTTATATCAAATAATTATTCAAAAAATATAATTAACAGTTAAATTTACTTTATATAAATGTATCATAGTTCAAAAAAGGGATAAATGGACTAACATATTAAAAAAAACATATTGCGAAATCTTTAAAACGCACTTAGATAATTTTTTCTGATTTAATTTATCTTGCATCAAAATTTAAAGAAAAAAAATGCTTAATTTTTTTAGTGAGCCAAACTTTGGAAAAGAAATCTGGTATTGTGGATTTTTAAAGTATTTTGATTGATACACTAGTCAATACACTAGTCCCGTAAGACCCCATCTTGATTACGCAATAAGTATGTGGAGTCCTGCTACAAAGTCTGACATGGAAAGGGTGCAAAGAAAGGCAACAAAATAAGTAAAATCGTTAAGGAACGTTTGTCAAAATGGAATGACCTGTCACAGGACAGTGTCAGTTCTAAATCAATCAACAGTTTCAAATCAAGGATAGACAATTAATTGTTTGGCAAAGGGCAAAACAAGAGAAGAAAGACTGTCAAAGACCTCCAGGGGCTAAATGTTAAAAAAATTTGGTAGCGAGTTGGTCAAAATCTAGAACCGAGAGAATTACAGCGATTAATCAAGAAACAAATGAACCAGTAGAAATCGATGATTTCAATATCAAAAAAATCCATAAATAACCTGATATTATAAATAAAGAACTTTTAGATGCTTATGATTGGAACAAACTTGAAAAAATCTCTCAGTGTGTTGGCGAATGCTATATGGTTAGAAGCGGTAATGAAACAAATCTTTCAAGAGGAGAATGCAAGCAATTTTTACAACGCCTTGAAACAACACCATGGAATTATTTCGACCTTTTGATCGAAGACATAAAAAGTATCTATTTGACCAAATTTAACAACGACAATTGGAAAAACAGAAATTATACATGTCGTTTTTGGCTAAAGGATTACAAATGTTGGCACATAATAGCAATCGCTTATCGTTTGAAAATAATAAATTTCAATCATTTGTTTTGGATCTACAAATTATCAACCAACGATAAAAAGGAAGTAAAAAAAAACAGCTAAAAATTTACAGCATCAACCGTCTGATTTATTTTCTGATGAATAACTAGAAATCGAAGATGATTTCCCCCTGCAAGCAAACGTGCTTGTGTTTTGCCGACAACAAGTTCTAAATCTTCGACAATTGATGTTAATCCAAACACATGCAAAACTTGCGGTACTAAAGTAAAAAAAAATACTTCTATTGTATTAACAAATGTTGTTCCTAATAATAAATTGCTCTTTCTGTTTTATTTTTATTATTTTTTTTGCTATAATAATAAAATTATGGTGTAACAATTTATTTTGTTGATAAAAAATAAAAATTAGAAAAAAAAACCCGATTTAATAAATAAATACATGATTAGTTATATTTTATTATATTTGTTGTAAAAAATAATAATTTTGTTAATTTTTTTGGCATTGTAAATTTTGGAACAAAAAAAAAAGAAACAAAGATTTTAAATTGTAATATATTTTTTTCCATAGGTCTAAAAATTGTTTTGAAAAATGTATCACCTGATAAAAAGTATGTATCATCAAAGCAAAATATAATCTGTGCAAAAGCTCTGCAATTAAATTTTGAAAAATTTCTCATACATAAACTATTTTTGCAGATTTGCAGGATTTTTTCAGAGATAAAAACTGAGTGATACATACTTTGTATCATCTGATACATTTTGCAGAACAAGTTTTAGACCTATGGAAAAAAATTTATTACAATTTAGAATTTTCGTTCTTGTTTTTTTGTTCCAAAATTCACAATCCCATTTTTTTACCTTTTTTTATAGTATGAAAATATTAAGGCTCTAAATTAACACTGACTTTATAAAGCTTTAGCCCGTTTAGATCCAGATATTTAATAATATTTAAATAATAAAAAAAAATAATAAAAAAAATAATAATAAAAAATATTTAAATTTAAATATTTTTAAAGTCATATATATAAACTAGCATTACTTTTTTTCAATCAAGTGTAAATTTATTAACTAAAAAGAGGGTTTAAATTATTTTGTTAAAATCAAAATTATGATATTTAATTTAAATTTTGAATTTTTAATTAAATTGATAATTTTTTGAATATTTGTCTTTTTTCAGGTACCATTATGATAAAAAAGTAGAAGCAAAAAAAAATATATAATTTTAATCATCTTATTTGTAAACAAACGGCAAAAAATCTAAAAATGTATATCTCTAATTTAGTGAATATTCTAAATAAATTAAAATAAATTTTAATAATACATGATAAAAAATTAAACTTGATTTCACATTAAAAATTAAAAATTCAATATCTAGATCACATGAATGCAAAAATTAATTTTTAATTTAAAATAAATTAAACGAAACACTTGATTTGACTAATGGCAAATAGATCAGAACCATCAATGATAATCGAGGGTTTTCTATGTCCGGAATGTCAACAAGACATGAGCACAATCGAGCTTCTTCAAGCCCATTTTGAACTAGTCCATTCAACAAGAATCAAAAAGACAAACACTTCTCTATCGGATAACCAAAACGATTCCAAACAATTGCAAGCCTCACACACTGTAGTATCGTCCAAATTTTTGAAGCAATTTTTTAATTCGAACCAAAATGACGGATTTTTTAAATCGCACACAGACGAATTCAAAAAATTAAGGGATAACACAATCGGAAGATATGTAATTCAAACAAACAAACTGTTAATTACTTTGGACAAGATGATTTCCATTGATTCAACTATTCTGAGTGATGACTCAAAAAGAGAAAGTAAATTTTTATTTGATTAAGAAAAACTTTTGGCTAAACTTTTACTTTTTTGAAAGATCACTTTAAATCAATCGTACCATGGATTAGTGACAAAGATGTTCAGCTTTGTCCCAATTGTGCCAAAAGTTTTGGATTGATTACCCGTAAACACCATTGTAGACTTTGTGGAGCAATAATGTGCAATAAATGTTCTAAATTTATTTCGTTTAAACACGCAAGTAATATTTCTGAAATTTTGTAAAAATTTATTAAAATTATTCTCAATTAGTCTATTGAAAAAATTTAAATATGTTTAAAAAAATTTATTCTAAAAAAAAGGCCTTTAGATTAAGTTTTTTAAACTAACTAATTCTGAAGATAAATTTCATTTTTTTGTGAAAGAATGCTAAATTAATATGGTTAGTTTGATGAACTTTATCAATTTAAAAAATACTTTCATTGATACAATTAAATTTTATTAATTTCTTATAATAATGTTAAAAACAATCAATGCTAGTTATCCCTTTAAGAAACAAATATTTTGCTCTGACTTGTATCAAAGTAAAATAAAATTAAAAACTCAAAAATTTATTGATCTGTTTTATAAGATTATTTGATTCAATTTGGTATTGTCTAAACAATTTTAGATTTGAACATTATAGGATTCTTTTAAAACAACTAATTTTACTTAAAAATTTAGAAAATTTTTGGTCAAAGCTTTCATATTTCAAATTTGCATGCCTTTTTCTATTTTCAAGCTTGAATTTTTAATAATTTTCTATTAATTTTTTTCTTTTTTTTTTCATTAAAGGAGTGTAATTAAACTAAGTAGATAATAAATTAGATAGCAAAATTTAAAAAAATTCACTGGAATTTGAGAAATTTTGAAAGAAGGCGAACCTAGGTTCATATCGTCTTTTCTCCATATTTCAAGATGTGACAACTTTTTTCCAATTAATTGTAAAATTTGTAAAATTAGAATTAATATTACTTTATTTAAGAATATTTTTTTTTAATTAAAAAAGTTAGAGATAAGTTTCATAATTATTTTTAATTTAACAAAAAATTTAAGATATTTTAGAATTTAAGTTTATTTATTTGTCTAGCATTTTAACTAGTTAAAGAGGTACAGTAAACTTTTAAATATTTTCAACTGTGGCAAAAATTATGGATTATTTTGTTTATTGAATAAAAGTACTAAAATTGATAAATCTTTTCCCTCTGACTTGTATCAAAGTACAATAAAATCGAAAACTCAAAAATTGCAGTAAATATTAACCAACTTGAAAATCTTAACATTAATCTGTTTTATAAAATTATTTGATTCAATTTGAAAATATTGAAATTTTTTCAACTAACCTAATCACCCGAATTGAATGACATGTCTTTAAAATAGAGTACTCTATTTTAGTGACACGCTGTTATAACATGTAAAAGATTCTATAGTGACATGTCACTCAATTCGGATAATTACGTTATTGTCAATGAAGCCTTAAAAAATCTAGTTTGTTCCTTCAATCTTGGGTTTTTGTCTTGACATAAAAGTCAAGTATAGCAACTGGTAATTAAAAATAGATTAAATATATTTTTACTAGTTGAAAAAATGCACGGTTAAATTTTTAAATTTAATTTTATTAACTAATTTTTTGTTAAGTTTATTTTGAATATTTCTTATAAAATTTTTAGGAAATCTTTAAAAACGGTGGAAAGTGAATATAATACCGCAATACCCAATTGACCAAAATTCAAATAAACTTTAAAAAAAAATTTTATTTTATTAAATTAAATCTATTTATCGATTTTAATAACTGGTTTGAAATCTACATTGCTAGTAAAATAGCCTGGTAATATTTTAATATAAGGTCCAGGGTAAGAAAATATTTCGTAAAACCTTTAGTGTGGATATTTTGAAAATAATTTTCATAAATTGTTAGTTCAGCTATTAAAATAGTGTATTTTAAATGACAAAAAATTGAAATTAAATGTTGGACAAATATTTATAAAAATGTTCAAAATAAAGTAATTTTAAAATTAGTGTCAAATTGTTTATTAAGATTTTAATTTTTTTTTAAATAAATTTTTTCATTTTTCTAGAATTGCTCACTGATCCAGACTTTTTTATCAAAACGCAAAATAAACCAGAAGAATTCGATTTTAAACTGAAGCGTTCAGATAGCATGACCAGCATTAACTCATATTTTTTCAAGTCCACTCAATCAAACAGTGAAAACTCTAACCAAAAATCTTCATCGGTTATTGAACAAATGCATTTACGTCTTTGCCTGAATTGTGGTCTTATATTAGAAAAAAAATACAACATCCAAAAAGACAAGATAATTAGGCCAGAGTTTGCAAATTTATATGATGTAACTTAAAAAATTTAGAAATTAATTAAATGTAAAAAATATTTTATTTTCAGGATCTTCACTTAGCCATCTCAGAAAGCCAACGTTTGTATCCAATTTATGTAAAAATGGCTCAATCCTTAAAGTAGCTTAAACTATTCTAAAATATGCCAAGATTCTGATTTTTTTGTCAAGTATTGGCGAGGCATCTTATCAACTGGGCAATGCCGAAGATCTAAGAGATAAATTAATAAAATTGTTTCAAAAAATTGAAAATAAAAGCAGTCATGTGCTAAAATATGGAATGCAAAATAATCAGGTGGATCCAAGCAAAGCCAATGTGACAAACGATCAGGCCAGACTACAGAAAAACATTCGGTTTTATGCAATAAATTACTTGCGAGAAAATTCTTTTACCCTTCCGCAACTTCCGTCTTTCGAAGTTTATGAAAAATTGAGATCTCGAAGAGAAAGAAATCTAATGGAACAAATGGAAAAGCAGCGTCAAATGGAGAATAGAACTAAAATAGATAAGAAAGGCAATAATTATGTGTCTATTGATAACTCAAATGGTTGGGTTCCCACTATTAAATCGGATATTCTAGAGGATCGAACTGCTAATAAAAAAAATGAAATTATTAAGAATGAACAGGAAGCCCTCAGAGTTCAAATACAGCTTGTTGAAGGTTATCTAAATGACGCCAAAAAACTAAACAAGTCTGAAGAAGCGAAAATGTTGCAACAAAATTTAAATGAGCTTTTAGAAACTTTAGCCAATCTTAAATAATAAATTTTCTATAAAGATTTTTTCATTTTACCGTTTTGATACTTAATTAATTTGAAATCATAAATATTTTAAAATTGTTTTTTTTTTATTTTATTTTATTAAGTTTTTAACAATGAGATTTTTGTGAACAAAAACGAAAAATCTTCTCAATCAATTTTTATTTTTTTATTTTGAAATTAATTTTTATTTTTAAAAATAAGTAATATTTTTTCAAACTTGCACTTGGTCAAGTTCGATTTGATTCGAGCCAAAACTCAAAAAAATAAGCGAAAAATATATTCATAAAGTTAAAAAAATCTAAGTTGTTTTTTTTTAAAAAATTTTCGAAAAAGTGAAAAAAACAAAAATTTTTTTCTAAATACTTAATACTTGAGATTATAAACTTTTTGAAAATACAAATTTTTTTAACTCTTTATTAAAAAAATATTATGTTTTTTTTCACTTTTTTATAAAACTAAAATTTTACTGTATGAGTCACAAAATTTATTAGTCATAATTCAAATTCAAGACTTAAATTTTTTAAAGTGTTTATTAAAAGTCAAAAGCAGCTGTGGCTTTTAATTTTTAGAAATAAAATGTAAGATACTTCTTTAACTCGCAAAAATAAGTTCCTGAAAATAGCTTGAAAATAATGTAAAAATAAAGAAATTAGATTTAAATTCATAAAAATTATTTTTGAAATTTTTTTTTAAAGAATATTTCCGTTTAGGTTTTTAAATAAAGACTTAATTAACCACAAATTACAAAAAGTATAGAAAGTTCAAAAAGGAACGAGCCACAGATAAATTTAATATTAAAATATTGTAGATAATTATTTTTATTAGTAGCTAAATAATTTGATTAGCAGATAAATCTATTTTTCTGTAGATAAACGTTGTCAGTTAAAAAATAACATTTAATTACAAGAAAATGTTTAATATTAAACAAAACTCGCGTAAGTTAATTGATACCTAATTAGTAAATTATTAGGTTGTTTAATAAGTTTTTTCGTTTTTTTCTAGACTTTATTTATTTATAAAAACTAAAATAAAATATAATTAGTCACTAAAATAATTTCCTTCGCTAGAAATACACATCTCCCATCTTTCTGGCAGCATTTTGATCCCTCGCTCGTAGAAGCTGGCTGGTTTTGAGGTGAAATATTAACTGATGTCTTTTTTGATTTCCTCCAAGTCTGAGTAACTTTTTTCACTGAGGAAGTGCTGCATGGATCGGAACAAATGGTAATCTGAAGGAGCTAAGTCTGCTGAATAAGCTGGGTGTGATAAGACTTCCAAGCCTAGATTCTCTATCGTGTTCCGATTCGTTTTTGCAACATGTGGCCTAGCGTTGTCTTGTAAAAGAATCACTTTTCGCTCTCCTTTAGCTCTGTGTGGCCGTTTTGTTTCCAAAGCGTGACTCAAACGTATCAATTGTTGTGAATAAAGGTCTGCGGTTATCGTTTGCTTGGGTTGCAGTAGCTCATAATAGATTATCTTCCTCAAGCAGCTCTTGCAAATACGCGTCATCAGCTTCGACGGTTCTCCCAACGCGTTCTTTGTCATTGAGGTCGAAATCTCCAGCTTTGAATCGAGCAAACCAATTTTGACAAGTGCGAACAGTCAGAGCGTCGTCGCCATATACCAAACAAATCGATTTGGTAGCCTCTGTCGCATTTTTTCCTTCGTTAAACTTGAATAACATGCAATGGCGGATATGCATTTTTTTGTCATACATTTTTATTTAGTTAATTATTTAGAAATTTAAAAAGCAAACATATAATCTTATATATCATTTGAAAGAACAAGAGTTGCTCTTTCAAATGATGTACAACATTGCATAAAAAAGTTTAATCTTTGATGAGATTTTTTCATTTAAAAATCGACGAAAAAACTTATTAAACAACCGAATATTATTTTAATGTTAAATTATGGAACTTATGAGGCAAAGTAAATTTCAGCACAATTTCATTACATGGCAATTTAAATTTTTGAAATTTTCATATTTTAACTTTAAATTGCATATATGCAGTGTAATTAAATTGTCCATTTGAAATTTTTGAGTCAAAAAAGCAAATTGAAAATTGATCAAAAATTTTACTTTGCCTCCTAATGAAAGTATTGTGAATTTAAAAAAAAATCAAACAAAAAGAAAACTGTTGCTTTTTTGATAAATCAAAATTTACTAAAATATGATACATTTTAAAAACAACATGCCGTATTTATCCTAAAATAAAAAAATGCATTCTTTTTTTGTTTTATTTTTTATCATTTATTTAAATGAGAAAAAATATTAAATTAAAAATTGATAAGTGTTGATTAATTTTTTTTAAATTGTAAAACTATTTAAATAAAAAAATTAAATTTAAGTATTAAGCCATCAAAAAAAAAAAAAGAAAAGAAAATAAGCACAAAATTTAAAAATAAATTTTTTCAGAATTTTTTTGGGATGATGAAGTGATTGACCCGGACTCAGGTAAAATAATCAGTCTAGATAAAAAGAGTCCAAATAAGAGCACACAGCTATGTAGTCGCTGTAGCCGATCCCTAGCTGATCAAGGTAACAATACTTAATATAACATAAACATAAACTACGCTTGTTTTCATTATTTAATGGTTACGGTGCTTGTTTGGGTGTTTATTTCTTTAAATCCCGACATTTTATTTTTCTTTTTAATAATAAAATATTCTAGTTTAAATTAAAAATTAAAAAATTGTTTAGGTCCAAACGGAGTTCAGTCGCCGATTAAAAAGTCCTTTCAAATGCCAAAATCTTCGACCATAACACATGGAATTAGCTCTGTGTCGTCCAAGACAAAAAGCATAGTTAACCGATCATCAACACCGTCGACACGCACTGTAAGTCGCGAGTCACGGCTGCCGACTCCTCGCAGCTCTGGCGCCCTCAACACAAGCCTAACCGTTAACGTTAAATCAGCTCAAAGCAAAAGTCCGTCCAAATTTGTATCGCGCAATCTTCAACTTTCTAAACCACCACCGGCTCCTCTGGCCAATCAAACCAATCAAACTCCGCTTACCAGTGGACGTAGACCTATAGCATACGGAACACAACGATCCGCTACAACTTCGATTGTTCCAACTCAAAGTCAAATAAAAGCGGCTCTTTTTCACAAAAATCAAAAGTCAGCAGCTAAAACAAAACCGACTGTTCGTGCCAACAATACGACTTCGCCATCATCCATTTCAGCTTCTTCTTCTTCCAAAACAAATCAAACGCTTAGTCCACGGGGCCACAGTCCATCTGCATTAATGAGTAGTCACGAGCGTGCGACTAGTCCGGCAGCTAATTCTAAATTCGGCAGTCAAACTAATCTTAATCACGGGTCTAATTCTAATTTACACTCTATTGCTGAAAGTCGCATACCAGCACATTTGAACAGTCCGGCTATGAACAGGAAAATGACCAGTCAAATTAAAGTAAGAAAAAGTTTTTTGCCACAGCCGGTTCAATCAACAGTTACTAATAGACAATCGTCTATTTCTCCATCGCGGACTAGAAATGTGTCACCAGCTGACTGGAAAGACGGTTGTTATTAAAAAGTTTTTATGAGACCGATTTTTAAGAAATTTAATTTTTTTTTTGTTGGCAAAATTTTGATAATAAATACAAAGTTTAGGATTTTAACAAATAAAAAAAAAAAAAAACAAGTGGATATTTATTACTTTTTCTTTGATTTAGTGATCTGTTTTTTTTTTTAAGATTTTACTTTAAAGACAAAAAAGCAATTATAGAATTATTTATTTTTATTATTTTTTTTTCTTTTCTCAAAGTAAAATAAAATTTGTACACTTTTTTAAAAAATAATAGTTTTTTGTTTATTTTTTTTTTAATAGGTTAAAAATTTAAATAAAAATGCATAATTTACTTAGACTCAATACAAATTTGTGAATTAACTAAACTTAATAATGAGCTTCAATTTTACTTAAAAAAATTTACCTAATTTTTTTTTACAAAAACAATTTAATAATCATATTTAACAATTTAATAATCATTTAGTTAATTAATTTAATCCCATAGGCTCTACCAAACAGAAGGAGTTAGTAGAAAGATAAACAAAACTAATGAAAGATAAAATATTATTTGTTTTAAAAAAAATTGCAAAATAGTTAATTTTTTTTAATCAAAATTCAAAATCAATTAAAATCTTATTGATGTTATATTTTTGTCTTTTATTTACAAAAGAAAAAAATAAAGAAAAATGAAAAATTATTTAATGTTAAATAAGGTTAAACAAAATTTTTTGCACAATTTTGCAGTATTTTTTTAAATATATTTTAGGGTCATGTCCAGAATGTGATCAAGTGTTCACCAAAAAATGTGATCATAGATATCATGTCTAGAATGTGATCAGTGATCAATGATCACATATTTCGTGGTCGAAAAAGCCCCTTATTTATGAAAAAATAGAAATAATTTTTTTTTGGTGATCAAGAAATTTATTAAAATATATTAAACTTTATGACCAATTTTAAAAAAAAAAAATTTAAATTTAAGTCTCTTTTTTTAAATTATCTAAAACTAAATTATTCTTGGTGTTTTATTGACATGTGCAATTTCATTTTCATTTTTCATAAATTCACCACAAATGCTACATGCTACCGAATTTGAATGTTTGTTTAATGCTTTTTTTGCAGCTAATTTAGCTTCTTCGGACGATTCTACTGGCGCCAAAGCCACTCCTTTGTAAAAAAACTGCATTTTATTTTACGGTTTTTAACTCTAACTCCGCAACTTTTTGTCTAATAGTTTATTATGGTGAGTTGCAATTTTTTTTTTCATTCGATATTTACATAATTTTTAAATTTGAAATTTTTAGAATGAAAAAAAATTTGATTTCAAAAAAAAAAATTTTGGTGATAAATTTTTGATCACAAAGAGTACACTTATTATTTTGGTGATCAAAATGATCACATTCTGGACATGACCGATATTTTATTATAGTGAACTTTAATCTATTAAAATAGGAAAATATTTGGTCAAGTTTGTTAAATTATTATATAATGAAAAAAAGAACGGATATATTTTTGAATTATAGATTTCACAAACTTTATTAATTCATGTTTATGACATGATGAACACTTAAAATAATACTTTTAGAACAAAGGTACAGTACAAAGCTAATATAAGTTAAGAGAAAATTAAACAAAAAAAACAAAAATGTTTTTAAAAGCAGAAACAGAAAAATGTGAGAGCAAAAAAGGAAACTGTTTAAACAAGGCAAAATGCTTAGATTTAAAAAAATTCAACCGCTCTAATTCTATTGGATTAGAAATTATAGTAATTTATTGTCTCGAAATTTATAAAAAAGATTATACTTTTTTTTGCTTTATTTCGACAAGACAAATTCGACAAGTGTTAATTTGACAAATTAGATTCGAAAAAATTTATTTTAGAAAAATATTTTTCGACTAGTACTAATTGGACAAAATTAAAATTTGAAAAAAATATCTAATTTTATTTTTTTTAAATGGATGCACTCACTAAACAATTAGAAAATCTAAGCTTAAACTTAATTGTTTCATCACGTATAAAAAAACGGTGAAGAAAGTTATATTTTAATAGATAAAGATTTTCATGAATACAAGTTTTCTTCAAACAGTTGTTCACTTTACACAACATTAAGAATGGTAAAAATTTACCGCTTGTTTATTTTTCAAACAAGCAAGAGTCTTCTTTAAAAAAAAAATTTCGATTCATCAGTGAAAAGGTGACTCTAAGTCCACTCAGTGTGTCTTGTGATTATGAGTTAGCTATCATCAACGCAATCGAAGAGTTGTACCCTGATAGCGAGATAGCCGGCTGTTTTTTTCACCTGAAAAAGTCCATTTGGAGACATATTCAAGAAAATAATTTAGCAGCTAAAAATTTTGATTAGAAGTTAATTTAGTACGCAAATATTGTAAAATTTTGGCATGTCTGGCCTTTGCTCCTGTTGAGTTTTTTGTCGACAGTTTTGTCATTCTACAGGATAGTGCTCCAAGTGAACTTAAAACGGTTTTTACATATTTCGAGAATAATTATATCGGCGCTAAAAAAGGAACCAAGGTACCGAGTCGTAAAGATCCTCGATTTGATAGAGAGCTTTGAAATGTCTACAGTCGTACTTGTAGCGGTCGACCAAGGACAAACAACAACAATTTTTAATTTTTTGTTCTGTTCTACTGTACTGAATTTCAAAAGACCTATCCTCCTATCAAAAAAATATCTAGGTTCTACTTTTCATTTTTTTAATTATATAAGTTCTATTATTCTTATTTATTATATATATTTTTGTTAAAAATTCAGTAAACAAATCATAATTAAGGTGTTTAATATGAGCCACAAAACACAAAAAAATTTTAGTTGTAGAAAAATAAAAAAAATTAAACGTGTTCTATTTTAATTTTAAATATGAAATTGCTTGCAATATTAACTTGAAATTATTTTTTTATTTGAGACTGAAAAAAATATTTGAAACATGGCCCTTTCTCTATGTTATTTCAACATTGGATACATTTTGTAATTCAAAAACAAAAAATTAAACCATCTGGATTAAAAAATTTTTTTAGCAGTTCTAATTAATTGTAATATTTTTTTTTGTAATTTTCCAAATTATATTATTAATCGTAGATTTTAATAATTATTAATTCTATTGTATCTAGCAATCTCAAACTTTAATCAATTTGGTTGCAAATAGTGTTAATCGGTAGCGAAATACTTTTTCAGAATGTGGTTAATTAATTGAAAAAGACTAAGTATTCACAAAGTAATGAGTTCTTAAAATTTTTGGTGCAAATTTTCAACATATTTTTTTTCTAAAGTGTACTTTGCAATAATACATAATATAAATCATAGATCATGTTTTTGCAGTCAAATTGATTTATATTGAATCATGTATACTTTAATATAAATCAATTTGACTGCAAAAACAATCAATTAAAGGCAAATTGAAGTTTATGATCAAATGAAAATGATCATGCTCAAAATTTTTCTTAAAAAAAGGTTTTGAAGTTATTTTAGAATTTAATTTTTTTTGCAGAAACACATTTTCAAAGTTAACATTCAATGTTAAATTTAGTATTCTATAACTGCATCTGCAAAAAATATCTGCATGAAGAATTATGCACAACATTTAGATATGGTTAAAAACATAGTTTGCTACCCATGATAATATGTTTCTGCATTAAATTTTATCATTTCAAACACTCTTAAAAATTTTTTAAAAGATAAATTTTGAGCATGAAAATAAAAATTTTGATCAGAAACTTCAAATTGCCTAATTAAAAGCTGAAATTTTTTTCTACCAAAATCTTGTTTCAGTTTATAAAGATAAACATTCTATTTACTTTGACTCCATTTTTTTTCTTGTATAATTTTGCATATTTATTCTTAATCTGAAAGAGTTTCAGCTTAGTCAAGATTAGCAAATAATAAAATTAATTGAATATTTATCCGAAAAAATTGCACGTTTTTAGGTTAATATAATATGGCCATCATTTAATGGACTGACAAAAAAATTCCTATTTTACTGACAAAAAAGACTAAATTTACTGACAAAAAAACTAAACTAGGTGACAAATAAACTACTTCACTGATAATTAAACTAATTGAGTGACAAATTAAATATTTTCGGGCTGACAAATTCCTTTTTGAATCACTCAAAAAAGTTGTTTTCGATGTGATGCAATTGGAGTATTCGCCAGAGATTGTAATAGCAGATGGTGCCGATGCAATCACCAATGGATTTCAAGAAGCATTCGCTGATATTTTTGAAAAGAGAGTTATGTGCTTTGCTCATGTTATACGTAAAGTAGACGCGCAACTGAATCGTTTCACCACTGAAGCCCAGAAAGCCATAAAGTATTCAATTAGACAAGATATCATGCGACTTCAATTGTGCGAATCTGAAGAAATTTTTGATGCCGTATTAAAACTTTTCATTAACAAGTGGCGTTCGTATAAATCTCAGCTTATAGACAATTTCCTTGACTATTTTTACTGCGAGTGGACTACAAGGTATTATTAATATTTATATATTTTAATATTTTCATATTTTATTTAATAATTTTGTAAAGATTAAAAGGTTGGTTTGAAGGCTATGCTCCCGGTGTGCCATCCACCAATAATGCTTTAGAATCCTGGAATCTAATCATTAAGCTAGAGTCAACTATGAGGCAACGTCACAATTTAAGTTCATTCCTTACAATCTTAGAGAATGACATCATTGGGCG
>VANL01000159.1:0-57488 GCA_006352455.1 Brachionus sp. 'Tiscar'
GGGCCACTTTTTTTTCTTTTTTTTTTTCTTTTTTCAAAAATTTTAATAAAATTTTTTTTTTAAAAATTTTTTAAATTTTTTTTTTTTTTTTAAAAAAAAAAAAAAAAAAAAAAAAAATAATAATTAATATATATTATTATCTTTTATGTCCAATTAAAAATTTGTCGAAATTAACCTGTCGAAATCAATTAAGTCTAGTTTTACTTGTCGAATTTAAGAGATACCAAAAATTTAATGATTATTTATATCAAGTTTTATTTTTTTTTCTTTTAAGTTGTAAATTTTAATACTAAACAAAAAAAATACAATTATTGTTAAATATCAAGATTTTTTGTCAAAAAATTTAATGAATTTAACAATAACACATCTAATTTATCTAATTTTGTGATGGCGGCTAATTCGAGGTCGGTCACTCAAATGTGGTTGTTTACCAGGTGCCATGATTTAGAGACTAGTTTGAGTTTTATAAACACTTTATTTCCCAACACAAAAACAACAAAACCAAATATATTTAACTAGAAAACAACATAACAAATTTTGAGCCATTTTCTATGACTATTAGAATCTAACCATAGAATCAGTTTTAATTAAAAATTAGACTAACAATTTAAGTTCTAAGATATTCAATTAAAAGCGCCAGCCGCTAACTATTTAATGAATTTAACAATAACACATCTAATTTATCTAATTTTGTATTTTTTATCAAAAAATAAAGTAATAATCTGAAATTTTTTTTCATATCATATAAATTAGCTAAGAAAGTTGTTTTTATTAAGATTTTGAAAAAACAATTGAATATTTATCTAATCTAGTAAAGTTAATCAAATTATAAAGATAATTTTAGCAATAATTTTTTTGATTTCGCGTAAATTTAATTTTTATTTTTGCCATTTCTCGAAAATAATAATTAACTTTTGATATTTAGATTTCATTTTTAGATTAACTTTTTAGAAATAAAAATAATAAAATGAACGTAATTTTAAAAAAAAATTATTTTATATAAGTTAGTTTCCAAACAATTTCAAAGCGAATCTTGATGGTTGGATGGTAGAACAAAAAGAAAGAACTGCTTAGATAACCTCTAAGCTGGAGTTTTAACTACTACTACTTCTAATTATATACATATCAAGTCTTATAAATGATCATATTATTGAAAATAATTACCCACTACTAACTAAAAAAAATATTTTTTGTAGATTTTAAAATCGAAGTTTAGTTTAATTAACTAAATCAATTTTGATAAAAAATGGCAAAGAATTTGGAAAAACTTTCCTTCTTTTGCAAAAAAAAGAGGCATAGACAATGAAAATATATAAAAGTAATAACCTCTTGTATTTTTTCTCAAATTTAATTTATTTAGTCCTGTACCTTTTTGTACTTTTTTATATTAAAAATAAAGATTACAAAAAAATAAAATTTCAATTATTAATAATAACTAAAATTTCTCTTATCATTAACATACCCGTATCCCTAAACCAGGGCTCCGCCACGGATCCCGTTTAATTTTTTATTACAATTTAAAATATACTGATAAAATACAAAAAGTACAGAAAGGAAAGCGTTTTTTTAATATTTAAATACATTATATTTTTATAAAATTTATCCACAGACATATTTTTTCTATGCCACTCTTTTTGGGCTATTATAATTCTATGCTAAAAATATGAAAAATATAACTTTTTTTATTTTTTTTTAATTTTAAAACTCTGATCGAGTTCCATTAGCGAAAAAAAATAGCAAAAAAGAAAATTCAATTCATCTAAATAAAATTAAAATTCACAGTTTTAAATTTAAATGAAATTGCTATTAAAATAAGTAGACCCACAGTATATCACAATTTCGAAGTATGAAACTAAATGTTTTTAAAATGATTGAAGTCGAAGTACATATTGATGAATATTTAAAATTGTTTTAATTTTAAAATTATATTAAATTTTTTTTTTTAATTTTAATTTTTGAAAATCATTTTTAAAAATTTTGATCAAATTCATTTTTTAAATTTGATTATGACATTTTAAATACGCAAATAAATTTCATCGAAATTTTTTTAATTTTTGAAAAAGTTTTTTATTTCCATAAAATGTATTGATATTTAATTGCATATTTAAGTAAAATGTTCTAAAATTTGAAAAATGAAATTTGATCATTTCACATATTTCTAATTAACTATTAAGCTCTAGCCTAATTTTAATAATTTTTTTGTATTTGTTTTTTTTTAGTATAAAAACCATGCATATGAATAATATGGTTTAAAATGAATCTGAACAATAATGTTTGTATTGAGTTCAAATATTTTCCTATATAATTATCATAGATTTTAAATGTCTAGACTTGATTAAAATAAAACTGTATGTATCGAGTTTATTAAAACAACTGACGCGTATATTAAAAAATGAAAGACCAAAATATTAGTTGTTAATTCAATTTATTGGATGAAAAAATTATAAAAACTATTGAAATATACATTTAAGCTGCTAGTCTTTAACTTTGATTTAAATTCAAACTAAAAAAATCTGATGTAATTAAATTTTATTAAGATTTAAAAATATGATATTTTGAGGTAGAAAAAGAAAAGACATATTTCGCAAAAACTTTTTACAAAATTAAATAGACAATAAGTTAAATTTCGGAATCTAGAATATTTTTCAACATAAAAAAACTATTAACAAATTTAAAAAAAAGAAAAAAAAACAAAAAAAAACTTTAATTAAATACTCGTTAAAATCCCGAAATTTCAAGAAAAAAATCGCTTTATTATTATTAAAATCTCTAATACTTAAGCATACATTTATGCGTAAAATTCTTTAGTCGGAGCTTTAATGTAAGCATAATTGAAAGAGCCGTCATGATTTGGCGACGATGACGACGAATCACTGCTTAAAATACTACAGCTCTTTTTAAGACTGGTCGAATGATTTGCGTATTTAAGTAATCTACTACCGGTCATAGCATTTCCATTTAATAGTCCCGTGGTAGCAGAGCTTGTCGATCCAGTGCTCAGATTTGTATTTGGAGACACCGATGATGAGGACATGAGGGTTACATTCTGACCTTTGGGCTTAAAATTTCCATAAATAGGAGAATTTTTTGCATTTGAAATATAAGTAGAATCATCAAGCTTATTTTTTTTCATTTTATAAATGATAAAAAACAGCAATACCATAGCGGTTATAACACCAACCAAGAGTCCACCGCATATTCCTGCGATCAAGGCCGGACTCTTTAACAATTCTTTAATTGTTAGACCAATAAAGGTTGAATTGAGTGGAGTTTTTAATTCAGGTTGTCTAACATCTTCTAATTCATAATCATTCTTATTGCTGTTGAATATTTCATTAGACAAATCAAAATAATTATCGTATAAAAAGTCTTCTTGTTTGTAAGACAAATCATCTTCAATAGGACCAAAGTTTTCTTTTAAACCAGGCTTTGAATGTGGATTGGTAATATGAATTGGTTGTTTAGTTGTTGTAGTTGTTGAAGTGGTTGGTGTTGTTTTATTTGTTACTGGAAGAGTAACTGAAGTTAAATTTGGCATGTTATTTATTTTATTAGATACAGTAGCGTCAACTTTTATTTCTTGGTTGAGGTTACCTAATTTAATTGTATTAGATGATAAATCTTTAACTTGATTTTCTAGTTCTGGCTCTTGCTCTGGTTCGTAAAGAGAATTATAGAAATCATCATAATAATCATAATTATCGTAATAATAGCCCATATCAGTAAAGTTTGCATACTCTTCTTCTAATAAATTAGTTGAAGCAATTGTTGCCAATATTGAAGGCACTGTACTACTTGGTTTTTCAAAAATCAAATTTTCTTTAGCTTTAAACACATTTTCTAATCTCTCGTTGTTAAAATCCAAGTCCAGCGTTTCAGTGAACAATGTTTGATGAATCATGTTATCTGAGATATTTTGTATATTGGATATATTGTTCATGTTGTTAATACCAGACAAAGTTTGGATTATTTCGATAGGTTTGAAAGTGGTATTGATGAATAAAAAGTTAAGAATGGACAAAGATGATTTGGTTGTAGGTTGGGTGGATGTAGACTGAGATTTAGTAACAACACTTTTTGAATTAGACATTTCATAATAGTCGTTGTCGTCCAAGTCTTCGTAATAATCATAGTCCGATTTTTCGTTTGATACATTTTGAGAAACTGTTGGCTTGGTCGTTGGAATTTCAATATCAATTTCAATTTTAGGCTTAATTTTTATCTCCTGTGTTTCATCTGGATAGTACTCTGGGTAATCTGTGTAGTCATCAAGCTTGTAAAAATCATCGTAATAGTCATCATAGTCATAGTAATTATTATTGTACTCATTGGTCAAATTCTGACTTTGTGGCATGAATTCTTTGTGGAGTAGCGATCGATCGGCTTGCTTTACTTGGGCTATTGACGCCGCGCTGATTAATTGAAATAAGGAAATAAAAAAAATATTTTTGTATGTCATTTTTTGATTAATTGAACTGAGTGTTTTGAATGTATTTTAAAAGTCCATCGCACGAATTCACAAATGTTTATATTTATTATTTTTATCGATATTTATTGAAGTATATCTAAAAAATCTACACAAAAATATTTAGTTTAAAATAAAATTTTTTTGTTGTTTCTTTATTAGTTGTTGATTTGACTTGTTTGCTTCTCACTGAGCCAAATAAATCGAGCGCGAAAGACACAGCAGTCTTAGTAGACATTAAGTCTGAAAATTTTTATCAAATTCTACATAAATTTTGTGGCTTTTTATTTATAGAGATAATTAATTGTTGAGCTTAATAAAAACAAAATTGACACAATACCTAAAAGCCTGAAATTAGTTAAAGTTATCTAAAATTAATTTAATTTAAAAATTCTGCTGGTTTGATTATCTTGGTCTAAATTAAATTTATGTCTATATGGCAGTATTTACTTAATAATTTAAGCCTCAAGAGTCAAACACTTGAGCTTGACTTGTAACAAAAATTAATTTTGTTTTTTAATTAGATGTTGATATTTGAAAGAAAATTTAAAAACTAAATGAGCTATATGCTAAAATCAATTGAAATTTTCGTCTGGGCATTTTTAATCTATAAATACTCACTCAAGCTTAGAAGAGCTTAGAACAACATTTGTTAAAATTAAAATTAATCTATGTGATATAATAAATAAAACAAATAAAACTAGTCAAAGTGTCTGGTTGAATGGTGTCAACTGGGGAAGAGTAATTAAGTCCAGATTTAGCAAATTTGTTAGTCTAACAAAACAAAATGCATTATTTATAGCGGATATTCGCTATTGATATAATACTCATTGTTTGTAAACAATAAATCTTACATTCTCATGTTTATCTCTTTGATCATTTTCATAAATGTTAATATTTGACCGTTATTCTAAACGATCTTGAATATATTTGAGAACGGAAAGTGTTATGTAAAAAGGTGGGCTAGAAATCTATTCAAATCATAAAAGAATTGCGATTGAATATTAAAGACCAGAAAGGCTTGATTTTGATCAAGATATACCGCAATAGGTTTATGACAAAGCAACAAAAAGTTTGTCTTACATAAAAATATGACCGAAAATTTCTGAAAAAAGAAATTAAAATTTATTACAAATTTTATATCAAATTAGCTAGATTAAAAATTTAATTCTTAATCATTTTGGTCTTTAAATCAAATCTTTCATTTTTTAAACAAAACTAGAAAAAAAAATATTGCTAAATTTTAATAAATATTTGAAAAACGAGCCTGACATAAAAATTTTTATTTATTATTTTTCTTAATAAAAAAGAGGACAGCGGGCTATAGCTATTGTTTTTTATGCTAGATTAGCTGGTTAACAATTCAATTTAAGAATTTTGCTTGGAACCATAAATTTTTTTAGTTGTTTTGACTTAAGTGATATAATCTATTAAGCGATTTTTGCTTAATAATTGTCCAAGCATGTGTAACAATTAGTTGTATATATCCCGCGGATTTAGACTAATTTAGCACCACCGCTCTCAAATAACAAAATCTAACTACTTGAAAAAAAAAATAATTAAGACGATACATCAACATATTTCTTATTATAGTGTCCAAAAAAAGTTTTAATAAGATTACTTGTTGGTTAAATTTATTTACCTTTATTTTTAAACTGTCACATTTTCTCATATCGAATTCTCATAAATAATTCAAATAAATTTAATTAAAATGTCTATTCATACATTTAATATTTGAATTCTTAATTAAAAACAAACATCTATATTAAATTTATTTGGTCAATTTATAAGAGACATAATGTATTCTTATATTACTAATTATTATTTATTTCAAATAACATCTTTAGGTTGAATAAAGCAAATTATAAATTATAAATTAAAATAGAAAATAAAACTCAAAATTATTAAGCTTTTGGTTAATTCTTATTAAAAATTCTAATACTCAAATTATTCAATAAAATAAAATTAAAAAATCTTGAAATTATCAATTTAATTTTTGTGTATACTCGAACAAAAACCTATTTTTAAAATTAATCTTGTAAAAAAAATTTAATATTTTTGCTAAAATAAAATTGATTTATTTTTCCTTGGATTCTGCTAGTAGGCCTAGAAACTTCAAATGACTTTAAGCTTTTAACTACAAGCAGGATTTGTTAAAAAAAATACACTTACAAAAGCGCTACAAAAATTTTTATATAATAAATTTTGAAAACTGAATCTAGATAAACATTTTAATATGAACAAACCTTTTATAAAAATTTTTTTTATAAAAGTCAGCATTTTTTCTTAAAAAAAACATGTTAAATAAGACTGAATAATTTGTCAAACCATTTGTTTAATAAATTAAATCCATACACTCATATGGTAAATATGATATGCACGATCAAGTACGTAGGTGTAACTTATTCAACAAATAAAGTCTTATAAAACATCATAAGTAATAAACCTCTTACTTAAAAAAAAGATGCTTAGTATGTGTATTCTGAACTCTAATTTGATTAGATTAGAATGCAAAGACGTAATTAGAAACATAAGAATTGGACTGAAGCGGTCTGGTAAGATATACAATGCATTGTAAATTAGTTTATTGATTCATCAAGTAGAAATTTGGCATAAATTTGTAATTAGTTTTACGAGGCATCGAGCAAGCAAAATATATGTTTGATATTAAAACGGTATTAAACTTAATTATATTGGTTTTCTTTTTAGAATCATGCATTGGGGGCCTCGGCGATCAATATCAAACTAGACAGACATTAGCAAAAAAAAATCAATTGTTTTAAATATTAAACATAAAATTAATGCAAAAGAGCGAGTCAGAGAGAAAAAAGAAAGAATAAATGAATAAAAATGTCAATTGATTCAAATAAATACAAACAAAATTTGATTCAATTCAATTCGTTTTGTAGCCCCGGAACGACCCACTCACATACTAAAAAAAAAACTAATTAATATCTCAGCTTAATTATTGTGTAGGACTTTCTTTGACTGAATCAAATTGAGTCTGCTCTCGATTTGAAACCATCAACCCAAATTGTTTCTCGCTAACCCTTGTGAAAGGATAATTCTCAAAACTGAATAATTCAGACTTAATTACTTCTTAAAATTTAATTTTATCATCTTATAATTGAGACAAAAATTATTTTGCTTTAAAAAAAAACTTACTTTAATTTTCTTTTCAAGTTAATATAAAACTTAAAATATTCATACGTTAAATAGAATGTCTATTGTAGAAATGTCTATTTTTTCTATGTTAGTTTTGAATAGAGTTTTTGTTTATTTGTTTATTTCAACAGTAAGCTAAATTTTAAAATAAACAGTTAAATTTCAACAAATTTACATTAAGTCTAGATAAAATTTCGGTTAATTAATACCAATCAACCATTTTTATAGAACCATAATTATTTAAATTTAAAAATCAAACCATAATAAATTTCTTTTTAATTAAATTAAATTAAGCTTAGTTTTTAAGTTTAATATTTTAAATTTTGATTTAACTCTTATACTCAAATTTTTGATTAATTGATTTTGTTATTAATAATTAAAAAATTCTTGCTAATTATCTTAAAATTTTGTCAAATCGATAAAAATTTTAAAAGTGAGCCGAACAAATTAATATAAAAATTAACTTTAAATGAATCAAATTAATTTTTTTTACAAAAATTTTTTCATAACATCTTGATAGATTGTCTTATTTTATTTACACTTTTTTAACAGAATTTATGATAAATGACAAACCAATTTACAATTTTGAGTTTTTCGGAAGTAAATTACATAAAGTTGACTTAAAATTTGATCCTTATTTTGAAATATCTGACCATTTATATCGTCTTAATTGTAAAAAGCATTTATTCTTTTATGTCTTGGTCCAATCTATACAGACTGTGGGTCACCCCCAAATTATTTAAATAAAAAAAAATGTAAAAAGCAAAGTCAGTCTTTGTCAATAAATGAATTCGAATTGAATTCTAGAGTTATGTAAAAAAACAATTTTTTAACTTAAAAATCTTTAACAAGGCTATAATAATTAACATTTGAATTCGATATGGTAATTTAATAGAGACATCGATATGAATTTTAATTTAATGAAAAAATTTACAATTAATTAAATTTTGACAGTCTGAATCGAATAATTGGAATAGGCTAAAAGATCGAATTTTTAGTCACATGAACAAAAATGAGCTGCTAAAAAATGACGCACTATTTTATTTATCTTAAGTAGTCTGGTCACGAAAATATTTTTTTCAAAATTTTAAATTTAGGTTTTAAAGCGCACATGATCAAAAAAAAATAGAAGTCCTTACAATATTAATAACAAAGTGTGTGTGTATGTGCTAGTTTTGAAGGCTTAAAATCTTAGATTTTTAGTGTTAAATCTTTTAAAAAATGGTATAATAAAAATAAAAAATTAATCTCAAATACTTAGCATTCATTTAAGAAAGATTAGAGCACTTTTTTTGTTTAGATCATTTAATATTTTAAATGAACTTTTATCTTTATGTTTTATTAATAATTTACATCTATTTAAAAAAAAAACTTGCTTGAGAATCATTTTTTCTAATGAAAAATTTGACCAATTTATAATATTTTTAATGTGTTTCTCTTTTTAGCTTCAACAGTTCTAATGAGAAAATAATGGTTTTTAATTCAATTTGATCTACAACAGAATGATTTTTAAAATAACTTCAAAGTGATTCTGAACTTGAGTACTTAAAAAGCAGCCTTGTAATCTAGCCGCCTAAACTGCTTTTTAATTTAAGATAATTGCCTAGACAAGTCAGGCCTAAATAATAGAATCCATAATCTAATAACCCAAATCTTTTGAGAAACTTGAACAGAGTACTGAGTTTATCGATTAAAATTTCAAATTTCATCTTTAAACTTTAAAGATTGAAATTGGAGTCAAACTATCAAAGTACAAAATTTAAACTCTTTAATTTCTCATAATCAAACCAATTAATATTTTTTTTTCATAAATGAAAAATTAGGTCTGTAATAATTATATTTACAAAATGGTTTCTATTATCTTATTTTTGGTCAATAAAAGATTAGTTTTTGATATCTCACCTAAAGTTAAATAGCATACGGTGTCCAAATAGCTTTTAATTATTGTTTTTATTATGTTTTTTTTTCTATTTTTTTTTATAGATTTTTAAAAAAATCTTGTTTTGATATTATTTTCATTCTTATTTTAATTCTGTTGTAAATACATCGTGAATCATTAATGAGACTTGATTTATAATTTTTCTGCCTTTTTGACTTAATCAATTTGTTGAAAATCTAAAATCTCTAAAGAAAAAAATTATTATGAAATATTATGCAACATCAATTACCTTAATAAAAAAAATATATAAAATCTTTATTTCACGTTTATAGAGTTGGACAATATTTTTGATAAATTGGTGCCTTATTATTTGTTCCATAAGTTTTCTAAATTACTTTCCCTCAGGATTAACAAAAACATAAATCAATTTTCTTTTTAACTAGAGCAAAATAATTGGCAAAATATAATTAAAACGTAGTGAAGCTGAGAAAATTACACTTTGAAAATAAAAAAGCATTTTTCCAACATGCAGCTATGATTAGAGGAATTATTAGGCTTAAATGATTTAGGAACCGAGCAATGAGACGATATATTATTTTTTTTTAACGAAACTTTGTGCTAATTAAATAGTAATCCTAATTTAATCATTTTTTAAAAACTAATCCAAGCTCCAGATTATCTTTGTTCAGATCAATTGATTTACGCAATTTTACAAATATTAAATTTCATTCTCAAATAAAAACAACAACATTTGGTATGCATAAGTGTTGCGCATGACTTAAATGTAATATCTGAAAGTTGGTTACTTAAATGACCCGAGGGAAGCTCTTATCATCTGATATCATGATAAAATCTATTCCTGATTCTTGGAATTCGACACTTAAAAATCTATATTATAATTAATAGCATTCTCCATTAAGAAAATATCTCTCGGGAGGGCAAAAAAAAACATCTTAAAAATGTTTATAAACACACGCGTGCTCCATAGCTTTTTCCTGGTCATTAAAAACCTGTTCTAGTTTTCACTATTTTTATCATTAAATAAACAACTTATTTTATGAATTAAAATACATGATCATTTTTGCATTTAGGCCAACACTTTTTAATTGCATACACATTCCTTGATCTATCGTTTATTATTATCTAAAATAAAATATAAAAAAAATAATTCTTTTTAACTATCTTCGATAATTTCTTTTTATATTTTTTGATCAATTATTTTCTCTTTATAAACTTGGACATTTAAAATTAAAATCTGTCTTAGAAAAATTATTTCAAATGGCTATTAATCTAGACTCTATGATGCCTTGTATGTTTTTATTTTTTTTCTAAACTTAGCTTATCATTTATTAGTGAACTAAACTAAACCCCGAGATATACTTCAGCCTAAATTTAAACAAATTCTAGGGCTTTCTTAGATAAATGAGAGAATAAAATTTATTGATTGATTATTGGTGAAAAGGCTTGCTTAGCTAAAGGCGAGAATCAGGCTTATCTCAAGTGGTCAATTAATTTGATTCCTGTAGACCGTCTCGGTATTAGTTACAAAATAGTATGTTGGAATTTTTTTGTTTATTATTCAAGTCTTGTTGCTTTTGTTCTGATATTATGCCAGTCGTCTATTTTGATGAAATTTGTGATATAAAAATATTTAGATTTGCATCAGTTTTATCGATTTAAATAAAATTTGTTAAAATAAAATTTGATGGACGTATCCTGAATATTTTGTACAAACAAACAAATAATTTGATAAATAAGAATTTTATGAACATAAATGTGCGAACAACTGGGAATAATTAAATTTTAAGGAATAAGTCGAAAAAAATCCTATTAATCACCTTTAAATTTAATGACATGATTTCTCTCAGAGTTTTTACAACCCTTCAGCTCAAATAATCAGCTACTAATCAATAATAAATGAATGATACTACTATCAACTTCTATTTCAATATCTTCCCTTTTATAGAAAATAAAAAAGATATTCTAAAATATGATTAAACAAATTCTCAAATCACTTGGCATGTTTGTTAAAAGCCTTATTAAAAAATTTAGTTTGTCGAGTGATTAAAAAATATTTAATAAATCACTAGGAACTATTTTTTGGCTAATTACCTCTAATGATGTAATTCGACAATAAAAAATTACTTTGAAAAACATTGATTTTTTAATTCAGTAAATTTTATTTAAAAAAAAAAAACTATAAAAACCAAGTTATAACTCGTATACCACAAATATATTCTTTAAATACTTTAATTTAAAAAAAATTAAATTTAAATTCTAAATTTTAAAATTGAATTGATAATTAGTTTTTATTACAATGCTTGGGATAAAATTTAAATAGGCCTTGAAATAATGGATCCCAAAAATGGAACAATGCTAATTGTCATTTATCCGCAAACACTATTCTGAATAAATTATAAGTATTAATAAAATATTTATTTTGGCTTAATTAGTCTCCAAAATTTGATCACTTTTAAAGTATTAAATAAATCAAATTTCTACAAGATTGTTTTAAAATCACCTAATCCGACTGCAGATGGCGTATATTTATATATTTTTTTAACTTCAAATAGATAGCAAAATTTTGTCATTAATCTTAATTTGTATATTAACCAGGTTTCCTTTAAACTATTGGCTCTATTGCAGCATATTTTTTTGATAAAAAAAAAATTAAAAAAGTATTAATGAATATGCAGTAATTTGAAATTAAGTAATATCTAAATACAAGTAAATATCTTTCTAGAGTGAACTTTAAAAATAATTTCAAAAAGCCTGGTAAATGCCTAAGCGGCAATATTTCGTATGCTGCTACAATATTCAACTAGAAAAAAATTATGAAAATAAATTTGGCCAAATATTAAATTATTATTTAGTTATATAATGAATCTTTATAAATCAAAAGTATTTAAATAAAAAAACCTTTAACTGTTTTAGCTATATCCAAAATAACAAGCTAATAAGATTCTTTGTTTCAACACCACTTGAAAAAATTTCTACAACTACTTTAAAAAATTTAAATGTTGTTTTACAAAGGTATTTAGGGTATTTTCAACTTTTTGAATTAATGAACTAAATTTATTAAGACTTCTAATGGCCCAAACAAGGTTTCATGCATTTCTCCGAAGTCGTGGAAAAAAAACTCATTTTCTAAAAATTTCCTAACCTTGCCGTCTGAACAAAAGTAATAAATTGGACCGACATTTTTTTTAGCTTCTAAAACCAGCTAAAAAGAAAAACATTTGAAACACAAATACTTAAAGAAAGTTCAAGTGTTAAATGCGTATCAATCATAAATACTTGTTTTATGATTAACTTTATTGATCTAGAGACAAACATTTAAATTTCTTAAGCTAAAATTTCAAAAGAATTTAAAATAAAAATAGAACATTCTTTTAGAATAATTTATATCAATTAGCTTTGATCAAAATATTTGATTACATTTTTTAAACAAATTTCCCAATTTCCGAATTTTAATTTGCTTAGAATTGTTTTTTAAAATATCACGTTCCATTTTATTGATTGCTTTATCTAACAATCGATTTTTATC
The DNA here is from genome assembly GCA_006352455.1 of Brachionus sp. 'Tiscar'. Taxonomy (NCBI): domain Eukaryota; kingdom Metazoa; phylum Rotifera; class Eurotatoria; order Ploima; family Brachionidae; genus Brachionus; species Brachionus sp. 'Tiscar'. The sequence continues at coordinate 13,057 of VANL01000159.1, forward strand.
TGATTTTCATGCTGTTTTCGTCATAATTTATAAGATTACCTCTTCTAATCTTAAAACAAATACCAAAATCATAAATTTGAAGATAAAAATTTTTAACCTGATTTTCAAAAAAAAAAAAAAAAGATATCTTACAGTTCATAAATTTATTTATTTTTAAAATTTGGCCAAATCTCAAATTAATTAAAAAATAAATTCTAATGAAGTCGATCAAGTTTAAATATTCATATTTCAATAAAGCACATTAATATGACCTAATAATTTGAGTTTTGTCAGCAGTAAATAATTATTAAATTTCAAATCAGTATGTTAATTCTAGATCTAAAAGACTTCAGATAAGAAAAACTTCTTGAAAAAATTAAAAATCCCCAAAAATTCAAAAAAGATAACATAGAAAGAAAAAAAATTCAATTATCTGATGCCAGTAAATTGCTAGTTTATTTTGACATTTGACAACAAAATTGTATGATAAATTAGTCTGGTAAGCGCATGAGCGAATAAATATAATTTCAGACAGGACAGGATATTAAGTTTCGAATTTCTTTTTTTGTGTTGTCCCTTTTTTGTCTAACTACTAATTGATCTCTTGTTTCCTAAAAAAATTGTTTACTCTATAAATAAAAGAATTCATTACAAAAAATAAGGCCTTTTTTTTTTTAATAAAATTTCAAAGCGAGAAAAATTGAAATCAAATAAGCTAGCTCTTATTGTTTCAGCTGTCTAGTTCTTTGTTTGGTTCAATAATGTCCATTTTAATACTAGCAAATCCACTTGAAGTTTGATAAGGCCGAGTTTTTATGAGAAATTAACAGCCTGAAGCCACCTCTGTCATGTCTAGATAGACCACTCATTTAGTGATAATAGACCAGCGCAAATATTCTATTCTGATCGTTCTAATAGCATGATAAAAACCATAATCTCGCTTAATTCTAAATATCAAATGACCTGTTTGCTAATTTTTTATTAAGTTCTATTCTGATAAAATAACTACAGTTTGAAGTGTTGAAACTTTGCTTTTAATTTATGGTCAAAATAGACTGTGTCATTTCGAATAGAAAAATTATGGACCAAATAAGATCGTATATTTTATATAAGCATCAAATTTAAATTCAAATTACGTGACCCGAGATTTAGATATTTATTTAATGACTGCCCAGTTAAATAAACCTTAAAAATTACGCTCTCTAAAAAAAATAAAACCTAGCTAAACACTATCCAGCACAAATATTATTTAGGCTTAGAATCAACTATCTGATCCAAACTATACTAGGATTTTGTTAGATGAATGACCTGGAATCATCTATCATTCCAAGAGATTAACAATTTAATTTTTTGATAATAATAATTAATTTCAGTCATTATAATTTTTTTATTTATTTATTTGCGACATTGAATATTTGCCTAGGTTGATAATTAAGACTTGAACCGATTTATCAACTCTAAATTTAACAAAACATTTGTCTATTAATCTTTTAGAAAATGGACCATTTTTTATCATAAAATAAAAATTTAATGGTGTAAAATATTAAAATACTTAAAGCAGAAAAATTTTTTTTAAAAATAAATTTAAAGAATAGAAAAAATCAAATGCTTGATTTCAATTATTAGCTTCCTTTTTAGTAATTTAATTTAAAAAAATAGATTTTAGCTTTTATACTGATTTAAATGAACGTTTGACATTCTTAGCATTTAATAAAAATTTGAAAAATCTCATTTGTCTACATTTAAATGTATTTCTCACATCACACCAACACGAAGCTCTATTTTATTTAAAAATTCAAGTCATAAACTTAATTTTTGTATCATACAAATGTTCAAGATTAGTTTTGTTTATAAAGAATAAAGTAGAAAAAAATTTCGATTTGTCATAAACTAAGCCTAAAATTCTCTAATTTGCAAAGGCAAAGTTTGTAAGAAGCAAATTTATAAAATTAAGAATGACTTCTAGAAATAAATAAAAGCAAATTTTAGATGAAAATAGAAAATTCTCTTAGAAAATTGAAAATAACTTAAGCACTGAATAAAAGTTTGTTTTAAACGAATCGATAATTCTACTTGTTTTTCTACAACCAAATCCTTACTTTTCGGCTAATTAGGAAATTGATCTTGAGTGATTTAAAGCTTATTTAAAAAAATATGATGCAATAGCCATAAATATAATGATTTTCCAATACAAAATATTATCTCTTATCTTTACAAATAAATTTTTGTCGATTAAATCTGCATTGATCATTAGCATACAAATTTTCCATATTTTTAGCCGTCAAAATTCAGCCGTAAAAATATTTTCTGATTAAATTTTAAAACTAAACTTATTATTCTAAGGCCTTGAAAAAAAAATGAAAAATTTGAAAAATGAAGTGATTAATGCAAAAACAAATCTAAATAAAAATACAAAGTTCTAGTTGAATGATTTATTTTGGCTTTTAACAAATAATTTTCCAGTGTCGTCAAGATTTATTACATTTTTTAAATCATGTTTAAATTAAATACAAATTATAAAATTAAAAAAAAAAAAAAAGTGTCTTGAAATAATTTATGAATGTAATTGCCACTAATGGATTGTAAATAAACGATCTTTTTTGGCATTTAAATCATTATTCGAAAAATTGGGTTAAATTATTAGTCATGAAGCCCAAAAACACATTCAAAATGGTACTAATGCTGGACAAGTTAAAAGCATTTTATCGAGTTGTCTAATTACTTAAGCATGAAAAATTTTTAAAACTAACAAATTTTTACGTGATAAAAATCTGTTGTTAGATTTTTCAAAAGTCATTAGTCAAGTGCTTTAAGACACTTTCAAATTTGCTTTTTGGGTAAGCTTGTAAAATAAGAAACATATTGAAAAAGCTTTTTTGTCATAAAATTAATCAACTTTATGCAATAATTGCATTGAGAGTGAGGCAAGCTTTAGGTTAAAAATGATCCCTAGAAATAATTGAAATTTTTTTGAAGATTTTGCCCAATTATTTGTTTGATTTGATTGTTTTAAAACTACAACTAATCTGTAATTACCACTGGTCTCTAAATAAAATATACAAAACAAAAATCTTAAATAAATAAAGTTTCTAGAGATGAAAGATATGTAATTATGGTCTTGTTGGCTATCTTTCGGATCTAAGTAAATCATTCATTCAATCTTAATAAACAATCAAAATGCTCGACCAATATGCTTTACGTTCAGGTCTTCAGAGTTTAGGCCAAAATAAAATTAAAGCAAATTTATTAGATGATATTAGAGCTTTGTATAGCCCGATAGATGTTTTGATTATGTAAAATTTAGCAGTATGTTTTATATTAATTCACTAAATGACAAATGATAAAATTTTATGTTTTAACTCATTGAAAACCATGACGGATTTTTATTTAAAAAAATTTGCATTTCATTTCAACTTATGCTTTTTCTTTCGATCAAATACTGACAATTAGAGCTATTAAATTGACAATTTTTTTTATTCTTGCCATGAGCATAAATTGCCATCAAATTATGAACGTATTTTAAGCATTGAAAAGATTAATAAAAAAGGATAAATTGATTTTTAAAACTAAATGAAAAAAATCAATCTTGTTTAAAAAAAACTAATTAAAGATATGTCATTTGTAAAAAAAAAACAAAAATATTGAGAAATTTAAAAATTTTTAGAAATATCAATTTATATAAATAAAAAATATAAAAATGCATCTAGTGTTTGAAAGACAAAATCATACATTATTTTATTTCATGAGCAAAAATATTTTTTTTTAATTAATTGATAATATTAAAATCAATTTAAGACTAATAAAAAAATTTCTAAGGAATTTTCAAATTATTCGATAACATATTCTCATAATTAAGTTTAATCTTAAATATATAAATTTTGAACACAATTTTTAGATAAAATCAATTTCTACATGACTTACACGTAAAAATGTGAAAAATAATAAATAATTTTTATTTATTTAATAATTACATCCTTTAAATTAAAATAAAAATATTTAACTAAAATATTCGAAGAAATTAATTTTAAATTTATGAAAAAAATAAAGCAATAATTTTCTAATTTTTGACCAAACTAATCATAAAATAATATCGTGATTGAAATTTTATTTATTTTTAAATTTTCAGTCAAAACAAAAGGAAAAAATAAATTAATTCCATTTAAAACAAATGAAAAAATTAATTTTGCGACACTTGAAAATATTTTCAAATGTAAAATTTTAAATTCTATTTAGAAAAAAAAAAGATTAATCTGGCTTGAGACTAATTACTGGCTTTCAATGATCTTGTTTTTAATTTAATTTATATTATAAACTTTTCTAAATAAATGCACCTCTTTAGATATTTGATTGTTTTTTTTTGCGCTTATTGATTCTAGCATTTTAGCATAGTTAAAAGACTTTTATATTTATTTTTTGAATTAGACACTAGCCAGACTTAAGCGAACTGCTTTTAGACTCTTAAAAAAACACTGATGATATATTTCAGTATTTTTTGAGCAATTTTACGAAATCATGAAAATTTCAATTATTAAATGGCAAATTAAATTCTCTTAAGTGCTAGTATAGAGTTAATCTTGATTTAGCCCTTTAAAATTAATTATCAATCAATACTTGGTTTTAATCAGGCGTTTGTTCTTAAGAAGAAAAATTATGTTTTCTAGTCACGATTTTCAGGAATTCAGGATCAATTAAATTAAATTTTTCCTTTTTATTTGTTAGTCTAATAATAAATATCTATAAAAAAAATAAATAATTGGACATATTTAAAGTTAATAAAACCATTTTTTTTTTCAAATAAATTTTTTAAAATCTATAACAAATAATAAATCAAAAAAATTAAACAAATATTCTTATTTTTTTTATTAAAAGATGAAATTAATCAACAATCATCAATTAAAAATTTCTTTCATTTCAAAAATTTTATTAATTTATTAGAATATTATGTAATAAATGTAAATCCTCGTTAGAAAAATCGATTTTTTATTTATTTGATTTTTTGTTTGTGATAAAAAATGTCTTTTCGGGTGACAAACAGTATTATACCACTTGCTTTGCAAAAAAATTAAACCGGGAATAAAAAAGACAATAATGATATCGAAAAAACTTAATTTCGAGTTTCATTAAAAAAATCATCTTTTATTTCGTTAATTTGAGCCTTAAAAAATTTTTATATCTTAAAAATTAATACCAGACGTTAAATTAAAAAATTTTTATAATAAATCAAAATTTTTATTAATATATTTATACGATTGTTTTCAAGTTTTTTTTTCATTAATTTATATTTTTTTAATAAATTTTTTGAAAATAAAACAAAGCCACTAAAAATTAAATTTACTTCTAAAATTGCACAATTTAAAAAAAAAATATTCTTTACTAAATTTATTTACGAAAAAAAAACATCAAATTAATTTATGATCAAAAATTTTTTTTATTATAAAATTTTAACTTAATAGAAAGTTTATTAATTATGAAATTTTTTCATGAAAAAACTAAACTTTTTCTTTCAATTGCTAGAATGAACCATGATCAGGGACGACCAAAATTTGCAATTTACTTGATCAAAAAATGCAAGTTTTTTTGCAAATTTTGCGGTAAATTTAGGAAAAAAAAATTCAAAATTTGCTATAAAAATTGCAAAAAAATCTAATAATTCTACGAGATTTATTAATTTATTTTAAATGGCTATATTTACATTTATTTATTAATTAAATACATAAAAAAGCAAATATTTTTTGAAAATTTATCTAATTTAAGTCTTTTTTTAGTATGTAAAAAAAAAAAATTGTATTTAATTTTCTTTGTCGTTATCATCTTCAATTGGTACGATATCATCATCAGAATGATCATTTGTTATATTATCGGACGAACTTTGTAGGATTTGATCTTTGCTTGAACTGTAATATAAAAAATTGTTCATTCTGATGGTTTCATCAGGCATGTTTTGTCGATTATCAAAATAAGTTTATAAATTGATAGTGCCCTTTCTGAGTCACATGAACTCGAAGGTACCTTAACTAACCAAAGAGAAAACTCAAACATTTTCGGCAATCTGATCTTGTGATGAAGCCACCATTTTTCCAAATTGAATATGTTTAAATCGAGTGTTTCAGCTTTGACGATGGATAGATAAAGCGACAATTCATCAATAATGTCAAAATTTTTTTTAGGTAACTTGTGCTCTTCCAACTCATTTGAAAAAAAACCAACTTCGGTTGGATCAAACAACCGACAATATCTAAAAAGTTCCATTCCGGGTTGAGCTCCATCTATTAAATATTTTTTCAATTAATACAGAGCATCTGTAAAAAGCTTTTTTGCAACTAAGTTTTCGTCTGGCAAAGTATTAACTTGTATATCAAGTTGTCCGGTCATCCAAAAATACAAGTCAATTATTAAATTATAACATTTTGTAGCAGGAAAATCTTGTTTTTCGAACTTCAGAATTGTAAATTTGAATTTATCACATCGTTCGGCCACAAACATCATTTCATTCTTTAAGTATTCGTTTTTGAAAAACTTTTCCAATTTTCCAAGAGCAATTGTTTGATCGATCACGATTTCGTTTGAAATAAATTGCTTGATAAGAGCGAAATGAACTATATCATGGTCCATGATATTAATTTTTATCAAAAAATAAGAATCCTAGATTTTAAAAAAAAGATCCCAGATCCCAGAAAGCCTTTTTTTACATACCACTTAAAGGAAATTTGGTGTACATTTTTTCTCTTTTTTTTTTTAATGATTTTAAAATTGAAGCATGGTAAAGCCAATACAGCAGTCTTTAAAAGCGTCAAATTCTCTACAAATTCTCTTCGAACATGTGATTTTTTCAGGTATCCAAATAATTAAAATAAATTTCTCTTTTTTTTAATTTTCATTATTCCGGCAGCAGAATTCACATTTTTGATTATCACATAATTTGTGATCAAAAATTTATTTTAAGAAAAATTTGTGAAAAATTTTATTTTTTGTGATCATTAAATATCTCTTTGAATTTTGATAAAAAATACTTATAATAAATCAAATAGTATTTTTTAGCAATTTGCAATTTAACACCTAAGTCATTGATTACATATGGGACATGAAGCTGGATTCAAATATTTGCTCAAAGCTTTGTATTCAACATCTTGAGTTGATAAAGAAAAAAATGAAGTGGTCATTTTTTTTTATATTGATCAGCTTTTTCTTTGACACTAGTTAACTATAAACAAAAAAATATTAGAGCTAATTTTAATATGTATCTAAATTTTCAAAATTATTATCTAAGTCGCTATCAGAAGTCATAGCATCACTTTATTTACTTTGACTTTTTGCAATAGTAGCGTCATCATCATTACTAACTGAATTGATATTTTTATTAAATTATTCAAATTAAACTATTTGTACGCTTCTTTTTTAGCTTAGAAATTTTTAGCTAATTTTGTACTCGACTTAAAAAATATATATATATAATATTCTATAATATTATAGTATAAATAATCCTTAATCTTTAAAAGAAAAGATTTTGAATACAAATTATGTGATCATTGAAAATGAGATAAAAAAAAATTGATAATTTGACTGATCACAGAGTAAGTGAACATATGATCACAAATAAGACATAACCCAAAAACAAATCCTTATTCGTTTAAGTTTTAGACATAAAAATATATTATTATTTTTAAAATTTTAAAATTATTGTTAGTTTTTTTTAATTCTATGAGTTTTGAATAAACAAAAAGGTATCTAAAATTTGAAAAAAAAAGTAAACTTTATTTTGCACTTAATAGCTATTTGAAGATCTATGTGGCAAATTAAAATAAAGATTAATTATTAATTTCAAATCGTTCTAGACGCATTCATTGTATCATATAACATCTGAATCATAAATTTATCACAGAATAAAATTTCCTTCTTAATTATTTGGATATACAATATAGTCTTTTTTTTTATGAAATTAAAATTTCTACTCTAGAAATTATTTTTTTAATTACAGAATTTTTAATTTATAGTATTTATTGACCAAAATTTACAGTATTGATAATGTCTTTATCGGCAATTTACATTCTCGATTCAAAAGGAAAAGTAAAAAATTTCTCACATATTTGTAGCTTTAAAATTAATCTTTACTGTTTGTTTTCCGTTTTGAACAGGTTTTGATATCGCGGAATTATAGAGGCGATGTTGAAATGAACATCATTGAAAGGTTCATGCAACTTTTGCTTGAGCAAGAAGATGAGAACAACTTGAACCCAATTATTCAGCATGGTGATGTGGCCTTCATTTATGTAAAACATACAAATGTTTATCGTTAGTAGATTTTTTCTCTAAAATTAGCCAAATTAGTAAACTTGCCAATTTAGTTGTCGCTGTTACCAAGATAAACACAAACGCAACCTTGGTTCTATCATTTCTATACAAAATAATAAAAGTATTCTGTGAGTATTTTAATGAGCTAGAAGAAGAAAGTATACGAGACAATTTTGTAATAATTTATGAACTATTGGATGAATTCATGGATTTTGGTTATCCACAGACAACTGATTGTAAAATTCTGCAGGAATATATTACCCAAGAGGGACATCAAATCAATTCAACCAAATTGCCTCCTGCAGTTACCAACGCTGTTTCATGGAGAGCAGAAAATATTAAATATCGAAAGAATGAAGTTTTTTTAGATGTTATTGAGTCTGTAAATATTCTAGTAAGCGCATCCGGAAATGTTTTAAGAAGTGAAATCGTCGGAGCAATCAAAATGAGGGTCTATCTAAGTGGTATGCCCGAACTAAGACTTGGTCTAAACGACAAAATATTGTTTGAAAATATCGGAAGTAAGTTAAAAATTTGTTTATGACAAAATTATTCAAGACAAAAAAAAATTTAAATATTTTAAATTAAAAAAAAGCTAAAAGTTAAAATTTTGGTCGCAAATTGGTTTATTGAATTTATTTATACTTAAAAATATTCTTTCTAAAAAGTTTGACTTAAAAAATTATGCATAATTTTTCAATCACCGAATACCATCTTTTTTTCTAAAATTACAAAATACTCTTCTGATATTAAAATAGTTCCTCTAATCCAAGGGTTATGAAATTTTATACAGATAAAATTTAGCTACTAATGTATAAAAATTAATTTTTAGCTGACTTGAATTTTACTAATTTACTGAATAAGGCTAATGACATTGTCTGTGACCTTTGCACAAAAATATCTCCGGCATAAATGAATTGAAAATTTATTTATATATTAATATTCTGTGATTTTTTTAATTGTTTTATTTATTAAAAAATCCTCCTTTTGCATTTTCGACAGCACTTACTCTTGAATTAAAAGATTTTTTTGTAAAAGAATCATTTTTGTCTTGAAAATAAATATATTTTTCTAATTTTAAATTTTACTCTTAGAAAAATTTGGCTTAGATATAAATATGCATTTTTGAGTCAAATTTCTTCTTCAAAAAAAAGATAGATTAATATTCACTTTTTTTAGTCTCAAAAAGATGTATAAATTTTTGTGATACTACTTAATTTCTATCGAAAGTTATGGTTAAAAAGCAAATTTTGTTATTTCTCAATAATTTTCAACTTCAGTCATTTTTTAAATTTTTTTTAGAATTACTTTTGATAAATATAAGTCAAAAATACTTCAAGTATATCATTTGAAAGAGAAAATGATTTTGAATAAGCTGGTATGATTTAAAAAAATGATTTTATTATTTTTTAAATCAGGATAAACTCTTTAAAACACGAACATATGTATCAAAGGCTGCCTAAGTCATAGAAACAATTCAAAAATTTAACAAACTATGATTCTATGAACAACACATTATAATCTTTAAGTTTCAAGCATTTGCTTCATTCCGATCATATTTTTTTTTTCAATTTGAATTTTGTGCAAAGAATTATGGTTCACCCGTTATTATTTATTCAATTATTTGGTATTGTAAATTTCAAAAACAAACTTTTGTATCTTTTTTATCTAAAATTAAAATTTTATTTCCTTTTTTAGGCTTAACAAAATTAATAATAGATTTAAATCTTTTTAATGTTTTATTTTTTATCTTTTATTTACATCAGAAAAATTATTTTAGTTTAAAAATCTGCAACAAAGTTTGTTGCACTAAGTTTCAGTATTTTTTAAATATGTTTTATTTTAGTAAATTTTGATCTATCAAAAAAGGGAGAATTTTTGTTCTTTTTGTTATTAAAACACCCAAATACTTGCAGGAGTATCCTCCGCATCAAAAATTTGAATCCCTACTGATAATGAAACTTGGGTCATCATTGATAAATATAAGTCAAAAATTCTTGTAAGTCATTATTTTGTGTTCAATGAATTCATCCCAAGTTTCATTATCAGTAGCCTGCTAACTTTTAATCTTGTTTTGCGATTAATATTTTTTATTTCAAAAAGGTTCATTAAAAAAACAAATGCCAGAGCTCTCTTAGAGACCAAATTTAAAAAAAGGTTAAAAATTTAATGTTTTGAATAAATTGAACGTTTTTAGTTGTAATGAATTATTCAGAATTTTTTTTCTTATGGTAGGACCCGGCATTAGATAGAACTTTTTTTTTCCAGTATCAGGTTTGGATTCCAAAACTAATGATTTTTTTATCAAAACTGGTCTAGGTACCCGAAAAAAGTGAAAGGGTTCGAAATCGGATCTGCGTAACATACTTAATTCTTACACAAACCTGATACTCGAAAAAATCATTTCGATTTTTGCTTGTAAGTGAATAAGTGCAGTGCTGTTCATGTAATTAGAGTCAAGACAGTCAAGGCGAAGAGTTTTGTTTTGCACGATCTTTCAAATGCATTTTTGGTTACCAAATTTTTTATAACAATTTTTTGTTCAAGGCCTTTTTTACATTTTTAAATCGATAATGTATTCGATGTGTTTCATGAAGCTTAATTTTGAATTGAATATTTCACCAAGTAGTTGGATGTGCATCAAGAGGTATTCTATCACCAATAAGAGCTAGATGCATTGAGTACAATCACTCTTTTTATTTTCTTTTTCCAACAGGTGTGAAGACTGTGTATATAGTTTTGCTTAGGTTAAGTTTTAAACACCATTCTCATTAATTATTTTATTAATTTCTACCGATTAAAAAGTCAATTCACTTTATGTGATGCTGATATCATTTTTTTAGCTTAATAACACACAATAAGACGTCTTTTGGTCAGACAGGAGTGTGTTGTGACTCGATTAACTTCATCTTTAGAAATAGAAGAGGAATTTTTGCCAAATTAAGACAATAGTCATTTAAAATTTTAAAAGATCTCTTAAAAAATAAAATTTTTAATCTAACTTGAATTTTAATTTAATTAATTTGTTAATTAATTTAAGGAGGAAAAAACAAAGCAGTTGAATTAGAGGATGTTAAATTTCATCAATGTGTACGTCTATCTCGGTTTGAAAATGATCGAACCATATCTTTTATTCCTCCAGATGGTGACTTTGAACTAATGTCCTACAGATTGAATACTCAAGTAAAACCTCTTTTTTGGATTGAGCCTGTTATTGAAAGATACAGTCATTCGCGTGTTGAATACATGGTTAAAGCAAAAAGTCAATTTAAAAAACGAAGCACGGCCAATAATGTCGAAATAATAATTCCAGTACCTTCGGATGCGGACGGAGCTAAATTCAAAACATCGAACGGATATTGTAAATACGTTCCGGAAAGAAACTGTGTCGTTTGGAACTTGAAGTCGTTTCCAGGCGGAAAAGAGTATTTAATGAGAGCTCATTTTAATTTACCAAGTGTTCAAGCTGAAGAAACTGAAGGAAAGCCTCCGATTCAATTGAAATTTGAAATTCCATATTTTACAACTTCAGGAATTCAGGTTTAAATTTGTTTAATCAAACGCCAACCAAAAAAAAAAATTAAATTGTTCCCTAATTTTTTAAGGTTCGATATTTGAAAATTATTGAAAAAAGTGGATATCAAGCATTACCTTGGGTCAGATATATCACACAGAATGGAGACTATCAGATTAGAACAGCTTAATTTGAATCATATTTTTTTCCTTTTCAAAAAGTATTTATTTATTAAATGTCGATTTTATAAAAATTGATGAAATTTTCTTCAAAGTGAAACAATATTTTGATAAAATTTAAAAAAATTATTTTTGTTCAATAAGTTTTTTTTTATTATTAGGTTCAAGTTTTAAGTTTTATTATGTTCGAGTCTAAATTTTGGCTCCTTGAAATTTTAGAAATAAATATATTTTGGAATTTCAAGTTTATATTTATTTATTTATTTTAAAAATATCTCTCTTAAAATAAATATAAAATAATAAGAGAATTTTCTGAAAGTCATTTTAAGTATCCTTTTTAAAAAAAAAAATCTGGGATCATAATTAAAATTTGAATCAAAACCAGACACTGATTAATACAAAAAATAAGAAAAAAGTATTATTATTATCATTTATTTCATAAAATTACGCCTATCTTGGCGATGTTAAAAAATAAAATAAAAAAAAAACTTTAAAATGTCAAATAGAATTAAATTATTAAATTAAAATTTAGAAAATATTTAAAATTTAATTTATTATTGAAAAATATTGTTATTTTAGTTGCTGTATGGCAATAATTTGATCAATTTCTAAACCTTAATAATTAACTATATATTAAGATTATAAAAATAATTTAATAATAATAACTGACTTAAATTTCAAAATGTTGAAAATTTTATTTTAGTTTTTTTTTATTTTTTTTTAAAATTTAGAATTTAGCCGTTTAAAAAAAGATAAAGCTAATTTCATGTAGAAAATTGGAATTTATAAATGATAGCTTATGGTAATTAAAAAAAATCCTTCGCTTCAGTACTCAAACTCCCTTAGAATAGATATAGAATATTATTTGTAAAATTTATTTTAAAATAGGAATAAAATATTTAGATTTTTTAAAATTAAGATCAAATGGGACAAATTTTAGAATAACTCAACGAAAAAACACTGATCATTCGAGGCTATGCGTTTTTTTGTCGAAGAGATGAAAAAAAAGAGGAATTATTTTTTAAATATAATTTTATTTAATTTTTAATAAATGAGATCGATTTAAAAGGCAATTAATCAATTATTTAGTAGAAATTACAAAAAAGAAAAAAATTAAAAATTTTTAGCACAAACATCAAATATAAATATACTGCACAATTATCTTTTATAATAAAAATATAAAATTAGCAAATTAGTTTTGTTTAATCTTACATTGAAAAATAAATACTAAAAATGTTTACGGAGCCAAAAAGCACCCTTTGACTAATTATCAATTGTCTAAAGATTATTTTCGTTGATTAAATAGCTCAATATTGGATAAATGCATAGTAGCTTGTGAAGTTGTTTTATCAAATGAATTTTTGAACAATATACAATCATTAGAATGCAAAAATTCGCTTAATTTATCTCTTTGACAAGACGCTATATTGACACAATCACATTCAGGACTTTTCATATAGCTAGAAGTTTTGTCATTATCAATATTTTTTTTTTCTTTTATTCGTATCGAATTTTGCTTTTGATAGGGCAGTCCACCTAGACTGGATGGTGGTGGTAAATAAATTTGATGACTAGTTAAATTTAATTTCTGACCGTTCAAAATCATATTATTATACTTTCTTCGTACTTCTTTTTCGGCCGTAAAAGGCAAAGTATTGTTAAAATTAAGCAAATTTCTTTTTTTTCCATTTCCACTCACCGATCTGTTTAATGATTCGAATTCTATTGGAATAACTGTTTCATCCAAAAAATTCATGCTTTTTTCAATAGAAGAATACTCGGACTTTAGTTGGTTATTCAGTGTATGCCTACATTGCTTTTTATCCGAATGTTTAGTCTCTTGACTATTCTTGGAATACATTTCTTGTGAGCGAGCTGCTTTTTTTTTCTTCTGTTCAAAAGATAAATGTCTTTTTTTCACTGAATTGTCCAGTTCCGGCCGTTGATAAAATTGAATGTCATTTACATTAACAAAGCGCTGTGTGAACTGTCCTGTTTGCGATGGTCTGACAAAAATGTCGTAATTGCTCATCGGATAAAATTTGTATCCATAAAAGTTCGGTCTTTTGTTTGAATTATATTCTTCACTGGATTCAGCGGATTTTTTTTCAAAGGATTGATCTGAACTAGTGTCCAAAACATTGAAGCCGATATCGTTTGGATAGGATAAATTTCTAGATCTTATGGAAACATCTTGGGGCTCGAGTGGGCTCGGAACTTCTGGCTTCGGCATGATGTCCATGACTGGATACTTTGGGTTTAGATCCAAATTATTGTAACTCTTCAAAACTTTTCCGCTCATGATGTCGTGTTTAAGTGGTCTGATCATTTTTTGCAAAAAATTGTTGCGTCTTGTTCGGTTAACGTGATAAGCAAGCACAATTGCAATGCATGGCAAATCAATGGTCACTCTGACTACTAGAGTGATCAATGTATAAAATCCTTCGCTGGTCTCGAGCCAATTCTTTAATAAAAAACCTAGTAAAAATTTAAAAATAAGCCTTGAATGCTTACAAATGAGTTCTCTGCCAATACGATATTCAAACCAATCTCCGGAAGAATGAACACACTTAGTGAAATTATCCAAAATAGAATCAAATTGAGATTTTCCTAGTAAAAAAAAATTAATTTAAAAAAAAAATTTTGTATGTTTTTTTATTTATTTTTACTTTCTGAATAGCAACAATTAGCAAAAATGACATCAAAGTCATCAACAAGTAGCCGGCCAACAATAGGTAGAGAGGAAAAAATTTTGGAGCTTTTTAAATTTAAAAATTAAAATTCAAAATAAATCAAATTTAAAAAAAATTACAGTTGTGAGTCATTAGCTGAACAATGGATAGCAAAGAAGTGCCACCGTAAGCAAACTTAATTTTAAAGAGTTATTTGAGAATTTATTTTAAATCTAAATTTACCAAAGAGTACAAAGAGGCAGCATAGGTAAAGCACAAAAGCGGGTATCCAAGAACAGTTTTTTTTTTTGGTATATCAACTGATTGAAAGCTTTCAAACATTGGCGTTTTGGACTTGCCGTCTGTACTGTTTGAATTAGTGTGATTTAACAAAGACGGAAACTCGGTCTTGTCCAATTTTTTTTCAAAATCATCTTCTCTATTTTGAATAGAATTCAATTCGATCTGACTAGTCAAAATTTTCATGTCCGAAAAGTTTATATCATTATTCAAATTATATGAGCCAGATCTTGGCAAAATTTTTTTCACACTATGCTTTAATAAGTCTCTGTTCATGTGTTCGTTTTCTAAATTTAAATTACCCATTTGATTCAAACATTTAATAGTTTTTTGACGAGACCAAAAAGCCTTAAATGAAAAATAAATTTCATAAAAGAGAGAAAAAATTTTTTATGATTATTTTTTTTTAATATTTAAAAAAATTAAAATAAAACGAATTAGAATTAATTTGAAACTAACTTGATCATGCTAATTTAGATCGTTAATAGAAATGCGATCAAAACTCAAACATTTAGAATTTATTATTGTAAAATTTTGAATTTCAAGCAATCTTAAAAAAACATTTTATCTAAATATCGATTATTTTGAATAAATTTTTTATGTCTTTTTTTTTTTATTTTCTCAAAAATAAAACTTGCAATTTAAAATTGAAATGAAAAGAGGAATAAAAACTATAATTTGTTATTGCTATAAAACAAAAAATAGTAATTTTTGCTTGTCATTCACATTCTTTTAAATATAATTCAACTTTCACTGATAAAGCATTATAATTATTTTCATATAATTTTTTTATTTATATATTGAAATTATACACTTAAAAATATCGAGTCTCATTTTTAGCCTCATTGCCTGCTTTTAAAAGCTCAAATGCATTTGAAAGTGTGATGCAAACAAAATAAAAAAAAAGAAATGTTCAAACGTTATTGTGTGATTTTTTTCTTTCAAGGCAAATAAACAAAATTTTTACAATTCATCTTAAATATTTCATAAGCTCAGACTAGATTTGCCATCGATTTTATGCAAGGAAATTTAAATCTAATTCATCCAAAGACTGTTCATTTTGATTAAAAAAGCTAATAAATAAAATAAAATTTATTGTCTATTTCAACTTGACTTTGTTGACTTTACTCTTTTTCCCTTTCAAACAATATGAAGTTTTGATTTTTTAATTAAATCTCGTCTTAATTAAAAAAATAACTAAGGATATTAATTAATGAACTGTTGGAACAAATATTGCTTAGTATTTGATTATTTTCTACTTAATATATAACTTCTCCAGATGATAATTTTTCCCAGTATCTTATCTGCTATTAATTATCTGTTCAAAATCAATCAAAAAAATTTAATGATTCAAACATAGACATAAAAAAATATGAAAATATTCATCCAACCTTAGAGACCTATTTTCAGATTAATATATATATATATATATATATATTTACCATTTTTTGACCTTAAACGATCAAGTAAAATAAATCGTTTGGAGAGAAAAAAATTTAAATTAATTTACGTTAAATTAAAATTCAAGAAATTAAAAAAGTTTAATTAGAAAATTTTATATTTTAAAAGATAAGTACAAGTCGTTTATCTCTATTAAATCACTAATAATTTTTCTGATATATTTTATTGCTTTTAAAGTTTTGAGATAACAATATATAATTCTTTAATTAACGACACGATAAAGGCATAATTATTGCGGAAAATAATTATAATCGTTTTTTTCTTAGTTTTATCTTTTATTTAAAATTCAATATATTAATAATTATAGTAATAAAGATACAATTGAAAATTGTGTTTATTTCCTAGAGATAAAATGAATAAAATTTTCTACTTATGTCATTTGACAAATAAATTTGCAATCAAAAAATTATTATTTAACTTGAATCTGTTTTTCATGCAAAATAATTTTTTTCTCAATATATTTATTATTTTAAATAAAATATATTTAATGTGAATAAGTAAAATGAGAAGATTCAAAAATTTAGTCAAAATCATAAGAAAAAACAACAGCTAAATAAGCTTAACAAAAAAATTTAATTTTTCTTTAGTTAAGATAAGTACTTTTCATTAAATATTAAAAAAAATAAAATTCATAATTAAACATTATTTGTCTTATTTTTAAAAGCTCTCTGGATCACATGGTTATTGTGTTTTAAATTAAATTTTACTTTAAAATTCTAAATTGAATGCATTTATTCATACTCTGGAGAATTTGTCGGAAATTTTTCTAAATAAACTAATCGGAAAGAAGCAATTTGAAATTGATTTAAATTAACGTCAAGCTTAAGTGACAATATGAGCAAGCAGAGCGGCAAATACAATGTCACTGATCCTCGAAAAATATCCTATGAGTTATTTACGCTTACGTATGGATCTTTTGTCATGCAACTAATTAAGGATTATGAAGATGTAGAAGAGGTAAACAAACAGCTCGACACAATTGGTTACAACATGGGTGTTCGTATGATTGAAGATTTTCTGGCCAGAAATGCTCATATAGGTAGATGTTCTGATTTTCGAGAGACAGCTGAAGTTATTTCAAAGCAAGCTTTTAAAATGTTTCTAGGAATTCAGCCTCAAGTTACTAACTGGAACAATTCATTTGATGAGTTTTCTTTAATAATCGATCCGAATCCTTTAACTGAATTTGTCGAGTTTCCTGATAATGGGAAATTTGATAATTTACGCTATTCACAAGTTATTTGTGGTGCAATTAGAGGAGCTCTTGAAATGGTTCAGTTAAAAGTTGAGTGCAGTCTTAAAACAGACCAGTACAAAGGAGACAGCACTTATACAGAAATTAGGGTTAAATTTGTTGAGATAATTGAAGATGCAATTCCCGTTGGAGAGGATTAAGTCATATTATTAAGATATTTTTATTAAAATAAATTATTTTTTCTTCTTTTATTTTATTTAATTAATTATTTTTTTATTTTTAGTCGTTTTAAGAGAATCTAAATTGTCTTCTTTATCTGATTCGGATTGCATTTCCTCATCTTGGTCGCTATAAAAACCATTTTGGTTTCCATTTTCAAGTTTCCTTTTGTTCTTTAATTTATTTAATGACAACACATAATCAATTGAATACATATTCGAATCACATCTTAAAATAAAATTTAAAATTTAATAAAGCTAATTTAAAAAAAAAATAAAAATATATTAGATATAAATTTTAATATAAATACAACCGAAATTTAGTTTTCATAATATTTTATGAAAACTTTTGAAGTTAAAATATTTTTTTTGTAATAGGACTTAGATTTTAGAAATTTTAAAATTTTAAGAGGATATTGATTTAATATGGCAAGATATTTTTATACAGAGAAATAATTTAAATTTTTTTCCTGCCAAAAGTTTTAAAAATTTATCTTATTTTTAACTGTTTTTATTTTAGCACGAAAATCAAATATTTTCAAATCTTATATTAATTAGCAAAATATCACTATCAATTATATTAAATTTAAAAAAAAAAAGAACAAACTTTTTCTAAAAAAAAAATTTTTTGTTTCATTTAAAAAATGAAACTAATATGAAAAATCAAAGAAACAAAAACTTTCAACATGTTAGAAAAAAATATTTTTGAAAAATAGCTGAGGAGGGTAACACGTTTCAAAAATCGGTTTGAAACTGGTTTTAGAAGCAGACTGTAAAAAATATATTAAATTAGAGTTTTTTAAAAGTCTCAAAAAAAGTCCAACTCGTTAAAAACATAAATGTTTAAAGTCCGGACTTTAATAACTAATAACCACCTGGGACGACAAAAATATCATTTAATTGGCCTTGATTCAGACTGATAGATTCCCGATGCTTTTTATTTGGCTGAGTTTAATTTAAAAAAATTTAAAAGATAAAAGATTTTGACTAGGACTTTAAAAAAATAAACAAGTCGGGCTTGGACTTGACTTGAGACTTTTAAACAACTCAGTATTAAATTTAATATAAAATAGTAAAATTAACAAAAATTATTAAAAAAAATTTACGTGTTAATTTACACATCTTTTGTTTAAAGTTGTTTTTTCACTTATTGAATGTGTTATAAGCGCTTTTAATTTATTGTTATTGTTAAATTCGAATACAAATCGAATAAATATTTTTTGATAAATTAAAATTTACTAAAATAAAATATATTTAAAAAATACTTCAACAATATTCAGTATACTTTTTTGTACTTTTTTTGCTTTTAATAATTTTTCTCATTAAAAATAAAAGACAAAAAATAGTACCAGAATAGGATTAAAAATTGATCATTTATTTTATTTCCCCAAAAATAAAAGTAAAGATTTCATTTTAGATAAAAAAATTCACTTTTTTTTTAAATATTTTTTTAGCTTTATTTTATTTTAGTAAATTTTGATTTATCAAAAAAAATATTTATTCGATTTGTATTTGAATTTTAACAAAACAAATTTATTTTTATTTTTGTTTTTAACAAAAAAAGATGAAATCTAAAAGATCAATATAAAAATATAAACTTTCAAGAGCTATTGATCAGACATTTGCACTCATTCTAGATTCTAAATGTGATTCATGCAAAAGAGAAAATCTGCTTAACTATAAAATTGATGCAAAATGTCTTAAATTCTGGTTAAATTTCCACAGTAGTACCAGAATTTTTCCTAATTTTGGAAATATGATAGTATTTTTCTTAAATTTCACTTTCACTTTTGCAGAAAATTTCCCTTAACAGTTTCCTATTGCATATTTCTATCTATGAACAAAAAAAAGTGTAATTTAGCTTACATTTTTCCTAAGTCTTCGGACTTTTTTGTCAAAGCTTTTTCCAAATTACACAAAATAGACAGTCTCGTAGCAGCTCTCTGCTTAATTCTATTTCCATGTTTGTACAAAACAGTCTGAGACCAAATCAAATAAAATTCTAAATGTGCTGATTTTTCAATTTGATTTGCTACAAATGCTAGCAACTTATCAACATAAACATCAGACAACGAGTCAACCACAATATCAATTGTCATATGAGGCGTTTTTTCCAAAACCTGAGTAATTAAAGCATCTTCATTGAGTCTTAATGCTTGCATCAATGCCATTGAATAATCCTGATTCTCTAAAGTGTTTTTAATTGTTTTGGGCGTGATGTCCATATCCAGATCGAATGGATCAAATATAAGGCTAGTATCCAAAGAGTAGGTTAGCATACCTTCGGTAGTACATGCAGACCAGGAGCGTGCGGTCGGTGAGAAACGAACACATGATACCTGAATTTCGGGCTTGAAAACCCTAGAACTGTAATCTCCTTTTATCACTCCGGGTAAGCTTATTTTGTTGTTATCGAGCTCGTTGTCAGGATTTCTCTCCACCAAGTCTAAATTACCCCATTCGGTCATTTTACGTCTGTCAAGAAATTCCTTTACAATTAAATGACATTACAATCAAAAATCTAATAAAAAATATAAAATTTACATCAATTCCATCGAAACTTTTATTCTGAGATATTTCAAATCGACGCACAAGCATCTCTTCCTTTACATTATAAATACAAATGTATTTGGATTTACCACCAGCAATTATATATTCACCATCCATTGTATAACACAAAGATTTAAAAGATCTTATCAAAATAAAAATTTAAAAAATTCTTTTTTAATTTTATTAATATTTACTTTCCAAAATGCATTTTTTTGGCAGTTACTTTATCAGTGTCCTTTCTGGAATATCCAAGATCATGTTTGCATTCAATTGTGTTTACAATCGCTTGCTGATCTACTTCATTTATATTTATGGTAACAATTTGAGCATCCAAAGTAGAAACAGCCACGTGTTTTCCGTCTGGTTTGAAGCAAACTGTCAAAGCATCTGAGCTTAACATGTACATTTCTCGACTTCCTTTGCCCTCAAAAACATCCCATGTGCGACAAGTTTTGTCCCATGAAGTGCTTGCCAATATTGGATGCACTGCTGGACTGAAAGCAATTCCACTAACAGGTCCTTCGTGTCCACACAGAGTTTGTAACAAATGACCAGTTTGCATTGACCATACAAATATTTCAAATACATCAAATCCTCCAGCAGCTATCAACTCTCCACTAGAATCAATGGACAAACAAGAAAACTGAACTGGTTGAGGTGTTGTAAAAGTTCGAAAATTTCTATATCGATTTAAATCAAATGCACGCACTGTTCCATCCAAAGAGGCCGAGCAAACAACTTGACCGTTTGATTTGAATTGAATTCCAGTTATTGGTGCATTATGTTCATTAAATGTGACGAAGCATTGTCCGTTCAGTGTGTTCCAAATTTTGATTTTTCCGTCTTCGCCACCAGACGCTATATACATTCCAGATGGCGAATAGGCCAATTGGGACATGTTATTAAAATGACCCTGTTGTTTCAGCACATAAGTTTCAGATTGCCATTCCCAAACCAAAAGTTGACCCAAACCTTGACAAGCTAATGCTATCCAATCTCCTGTTTTATTGAATAGACAAGATGTAACTGGATGCTGAGATATACTAGAAAAAAATTTGTTAGTCGAGTTGTTTAAAATTTGATAAAAGTTTTTTTATTTTTACTTTAAAGAATGAATAAGATTAAAATGAGGAAGTTCGTGAAGTAAAAATGAGCCATTTGAAAATCCACTAACAAGAATTCGATTTCCTTTATGAAAATCACAACTTAACAAAGCAACTGGAACATTAGCCTCAAGTGCATCTCGTATTCCAAATCTTTCAAAAATATAAAAATTAAATGCTGCTGCTTCATTCTATTAAATGTCTCAAATACTTAGATTTTTTTTTGTATTGGACTTTATTTTCACCGTCATCTTCATTTTCCATTTTATCTTCCATTTGACCATTTTTTTCAACTTCATCTTCTAATTCACCAGTTTTATTTGAAGAAAGTTCATCCGAGTCAGGACCTATTGCTTCTACTAAATCATGGGTTTTAGGTATTAAATTTTTAAGCTCAGTATCAGACTCCCATACATTGAGACGGCCATTTTTGCCAATTGTATAAGCATTTAGAGAGTCTTTTTCGAAAAAACAACCTATTATTGCTTCGCTGTGACCACCCAAAACGTAGCAGTTCAAATTTTTGAATCCATCTGTGGCAAAAACTCGTGAACTCATATCTTTAGATCCAACTATTATCACTTTGGAATCACTTGACCAATCTAGACAAACATTGTCATCATATGCGCCATAGAATGTGCGTATTAACACAAAAGGATTGAACTCTTTATTTTTTCCAGGTGCATGAAAAAGCAATACTTTATTCTCTTTACAAACTGCAAATTTTCTTTAAAAAATTTAACCAAAATTTTAATCTAAATAAATAAAAATTGTAAAAAATTACTTTCCATCTGGACTAAATTTGACGGCATGGACTTTTCTTGCAAAATTGAATCGATGAATTATTGATTTACTTCTAGTGTTGCATAATAAGCATTCGCCTTCTTCATTTACCAATAATATCAGCCATCCATCAGGAGATATTTCTGTTACTGTGATGTAAAATTGACTTTCAATCGGCAATGTTTCGGACTTGTTGCTGAAAATGTTAAATTAAAACTATTTCAATGTGTAAAAAATGAGCTTAATACTTTTTCAAATCGAAAATTGTTATCCTATTTCCTACTGGACTTAGTATTGAATCACCATCAGGGGTAAAAGTTAAATTTCCTTTTGAATATACGGTTCCAAGTAAATTGGAAAACTTGAATGTTTAAATTTCAATTAAATATTTACAAATTTTTTAAAAAATTTTACTCTAAAATTAAATTTCATTCCCAGATTTTTATTGATAAATTTTTTTTCTTAATATTTAAAAAATAAATTATGAATTAAGATTTTAATTTTGAATTTTATTTTAAAGCATGTGCGCAAAGGTGTATTACTTGATTTAATTAAAATTTGTTTGTTGTAAAACTTTCTTAACTATCAATTCTGTTTTTTTTATGTCTCAAGTTAAAATAAAATCAGAAGAATTTCAAAGCTAAATAAAAGTTGAGTTTTAATTTCCTTAAAACCCACAAAACGAAAATCAGTTTATTTAATTAAGAAGAATTTCATATTTAAAATTAATCAGAAAAATTGTTTTTATTTCTTTTTACTCTGAATAAATTTATCTGTAATAAACTCAATTTATTTTTAATAGAACTTTAAATTATTTTTTATCTATGAAAAAATTTAATATTTAACGCCTTTTTTCTATTCAAAAACTTGTTCTGCAAAATTTTTCAGCTGATACAAAGCATGTATCACCTAGTTTTTATCTCTTAATGAATATCTTCATAATAGGATATGTATCATAAATTTTTCAAAATTTAATTCCAGAGCTTTTGCACTGATATTATTTTGGATCATACATACTTTGTATATATTTGATAAATACTGCAGAACAAATTTTAGACCTATAGAAAAAAAGTTATTACAATTTAAAATTTTTGTACTTGTTTTTTGATCCAGAATTCACAATGCCAGAAAAAGGTAGATATTTGAAGAAAAAAAATAATTCAATTAGTTTTAAATTTAAATAAAAAATCAAATATATAAAAACAGATTTCTTTTGTGAAAGTTTTCTTTTTGACATAAATATTCAAAATGCGGCTATTCAAAGAAAAAAAATTAACTAGGAAAGTAAAATCTTTGGAAAGGAAGAAAAGTTGTTATTAATTTTTACATTAATTAATTTGGAGTTTTCTAATAATTTAATGCATAAAAAGTGAAAAGCAACAGAAGAAATGATTCAGGAAATATAAAGTGTAATTCTATGGAAGCCGCATTAGACTTTACAATAGAATGCAATCTTTCGAAAATTTTATTTAAATTCAAGAATTTAGGCATAGTCCAGAAAAGATTTGTTATAACTGATTAATTCTTTTACCATACTGAATTACTATATTTTTTATGATTTTTAGTTAATTTTAATTATATTTCAAAATTTCGAAGTAATTTTTCTTAAAAAATTGGCTTTAGTTGTTGTAACTTTCTCTAGAATAATTGAAGAAGTTTTAATTTATAAAATAAATATTATTTAAAAAATTAAATTTCGTATTTTTAAGTGTTTTTGAGTGAATTTTTTAAAAAATTCTGCATTCGTCATGAAAAGGCTCAAAAGTCTTTAGATCGCGCCATGTTGGCGGCAAACCATTCAACAAATGTTTTTCGCAACTTGTACATTTGGCGTTGAACAAATCTTTAAAATTTTTTATCCACTTCTAAATTTTAATTTAAGATATATGTACAGCTCAAAATAAATCTCCAACAAACCATCAAGTTCCTCAAGTGATTAATTCCAAATTCAGTTTTAAAAAAAGTCCAAGCAACTATGCAATTTTTCTCTAGTTTCTCAAAAACCAAAGATTTATTTTTATGATCAAAATCCTTAAAAAAAAGAAAATTAAATTAATTTAGAATTAAAATAAATAACAAATACATAAAAACAAATTTCTTCCGATGGCTTATTGTTGGCATAAATATTCAAGATACGACTATCCAATGGACGAACTTGAAGCTTTTCAACACTAGCATCAAAAAGCAAAAAAACAAATTTAAAATTTTGAGGCATTATTAGCTAAATTATAAAGACTAAAAAAATCAATAGAACAAAATTTAGTAAATTACATCTAAAACAAATTGATGATCTGATTTTTGAGCAGCTACAACTTTAAATTCAGGACTACCCAGTAAACTAGACACAATTTTTTCCAGTTCTCTTTATTAAAATACCTATTATATGAATATTCGTTTAATAGTTTTATGGTTTACTCTTTTTTAAAAACTCTACTATGAGGCCTAGTTTTTATTGATTTTAATTCCGAATATGATTGTTGAAATCGCTTGTAAACACCTTGACTGGTCAAATTTGAAGTTTCTTGAAACTTTAGGAGAATTTTATGTTTTTTTTTTTAAATAAAATAATTAAATACTAAATTTGTCAATATTTACTTTGCTTAAGTATCTGTATTTGTTTAAAAGAGTGCTGGAACTAGGCGTCCTTTTTTCTTCAAAATTTTGGCCAAGTAAAACTGAAAAATAATCAGCCTGCCACGGCTGAACATTTGTCGAACCTTGGAACGGAATCAACATTGTAATAGGCTTAAGATCTTTAATTATTTTTAGTAAATCCCTTGAATGATAATTTAATTTAAACTAAATTTCGAATAAAAATTTACTCAGATGACTTTTCTATGTCACCAATTTTGGCTTTCATCAATTCATTGTCGGTTTTTTCAAAAAATTCAGCTTCGCTTTCACTCAAATTTTGATTTTTTTCGAAATTTTCATTTGAACATAATTGCTCAGATTCAGCTTGGGTATTCGCTGGAGGATTTTGATTGTAGGGGTTAGATACGCTCATCGGAGTTCCAATCGAACTCGTTTGAGCAGCAGCTACAGTTTGTGGAACTATTTTTGGAGTTTCCTGAGTCTCATTGAGTTGTTTGTTTATTTTTTGAGATGTGCAATTATTGGCGGAATTAGCCTTTCCGACATTCTCCAATATTGCATGAATACCTTGTTTTATATTGGCAACCAGACCAATCGCTTCATACATATCTTGAATTTTTTTAAGATCAGGATCTATGACTGGTTGACCTGGTGGATGGGGCAATGCAGAAGCAGCAGATTGATTGACAAATCCTGCAGAAATCTGTTGGCCTGGTATTGCACTGGTTGGTGCTTGGCGCTGAATCGGATTTTGTATAGGAATATGAGTTGCCATTTTTTTGAAGATTAAAAAGAATAAAATTTCGAATTTAAAATTTTTTTTTCTATTTAAAAGAGCTTCAAAAATTGTCCTATAGTAACTATTTTTAGCTAGATCTTTTAAAAATTAGTCTTTTAGGTTTTTGACGGGAGGTTAATAAAATATCCAAATGATTATTTAATAATCGGTTAAAAATTTTAAATCAAACTAGGAAGAAAGAAAAATAAATGACTTTAGCATAAAAAAAATAATTTTTTTTAAATTCATTTTTCTTATTTAAAATAATTATTCAAGTTTAGTTAAATATTAAAATAAATAGCTAGCATCCAACTTAGTTTGTTTATTTTGAGTATTTGTACCGATCCTTTAATTTTAAAAAATTAAAATAAATTAAGTTAGATAACAGGAATAAAAAAAAAAGTTAATTCAAAAACAAAGTGACAGATTAGATATGTTTAATTACATGTATAATATTTTTAAATAACAATAATATGTAGTTAAAAAACTAAAATACTGAATTAGGAACAAAATAAAAACATTCTAGTTGCTTTTTTGTATTTAATTTTAATTACATTTTTATTTATTTATTTGTATATCTGTACCGAGCTAAGGCTCCTTCAGATTAAAAAATCAAAATAAAATAAAATAAGTTAAAATAGAAGAAAATTAAAATTAGATACATTTAAATAGAGAATAACAGGATACATATTTTTTTCTGATTTTTCAGGTAAAAAAGAAGAAATAGTAAAGTAGCAATTACACAATGGAGTTGGGTATTCATTATATCTTGCCTCGAAACCTTCTTCGTATTCCTCCACCAGTCTGATAACCAAATGACTAGAATGACAGTCCTGCCCTAACATATCTCTCACTCAACTCAAACAGTCGATTCCAGACTGTTAATAAATTAAGTTTATAAAGGCCTCGTGATGAATTATGTTGGAGGGAGTATCATATTTTATTTTCAAGATGGATCTAATGGCTGAATTTTGAATCACTTGTATTTTTTTAATTTTGGTTTCTGTGAGTGAATTTAAACAAGAAAAAGAATAATCTAGAATTGATCCTATTAAGGATTTGTATAGATTTCCTAAAGTTTTGGGTTTAAGGCCCCATTTTTTATTCGATAGATATTTAATAATATTTAGTCTTGAGTTACAGCGCTCTTTTATCTCATCCACCATTAAACTAAATGTAAGTTTTGAGTCAAATGTAATTCGTAAGAACTTAACTTTTTCTTTTAGATTTAAACTGTTTTCATATAATTTTAGGTTAAGATTAGTTTTTTCTCTAGAGTTTTTTTCAAAGATCGTGTAACATGAATTTGTATTTTTCCCTATTTTAATTCATTGATACATAATTGAAATTAAACTCTTATAAAACCAAAAAAGCAAAAATTAATTATTAATTAATCTCATAATTTCCATAGAAATTGCCGCTTTTAAATTTATTTGATCTTGTTTTGTTTATCAAATCAACACTTTTGATTTTATATTCATATAAACCAATGTAACTTTTTCTCTTAATTTAAATAACTGAAGAAATCCCTTATCATTAGTTGGGGAGGGTCTGAAACAGATAAATATATTTTGTTCTACTAAAGTAATTAGTGTTATATTTTTCTATAATAAAATAATAAATAAAAAATTTTGATACTGAGATTTTAGAGAAAAGGAATAAATAGTAACAAAGCAACTACACAATGGTTTCGCATATTTGATATATCTTAATTCAAAGTCGGCTTTACATTCTTCGCACTGTTTGACTACCAATGGAAAAAAGTGACTCAGTTTTAGAATGAATAGCTGAATTTTATTTTTTAATTATATAGAACTATATACAATTGTTGTGCACAATTCTGCATTTAGAAATTTTTTGCAGAAATTTGCAGACATAAAAATTTTTACTTAGAAAATATGTTTCTGAAATTAATTTTTAACTCAAAAAATATTTAAATACCTATTTTAATGAAAATTTTTGAGCATGATCATTTTTATTTATTAAGTCCATCTTAAATTAATACCACTGGCCAGCCAACATTTGGACAGTCTTTTTTTGGCTTGAATAAAATTTAAAAAGAAAAAAAATTCTAACTATTAATTTTATTAACATTGGCGGTTATTTAGTCAAAATTAATTAAAATGCTTCTTTTTAATAATTTTGTAATTATAAAAGATGGTGCACACACAACTATTAGTTTGGAATCATGATTATACTGCCTTAATCGAGTATCTCTAGGAAAATTTTTCAGTCAAAAACAGTCTTGCTCGATTGATCTTTTATATTACTCCAAATCAAGGTAACTAATTAAAATTTATTTTATTTTTTTTAATTTGTTTTATTCTATAATACAATTTACTGATTTAATTAATTTTTTTAAAAATTTTATTCAATCCTTATCTTCTTTTATAATTGAGTTATTTTGATCATCCGAATTTTTTCTTATAAATTGGGCTCTTTGTTTAAAATTGCTTAAATGTCGTTGATCATTTATAGGAGGGACATAAATCAGACAAGCTCCAGCTCTAGGCGTATTCAAAGATTGAATCTAAAATGAAAAAAAATTAAGATAATGCTATAAAAATTGAGCTGAGACAAAGGCTAACTTTTGTCCATTCATTTTTTATTGGATCAAATCTTTCACATTCGTTTCTAAAATGAGAATTTAAATCAAAACCACCAGCAATATAAATATAATTTGTGCTTAAATTCGATGCCGAAATAGCTTCTCTTGCTCTCATGATGTTTGTGATCATTGTCCATTGATCGTTCTTTGGATCATATCTTTCTCCGCAATCATATCTGCTATTATTTGCTAAAGTACTTGTATTTTCATGCCCGCCAATTGCATAAATAAAACCATTGAGAGCACTGACAGCAACGGCTCCACGACGCTTGTACATCGATGCACACACTGTCCATCTATTTGTTAATGGGTTAAATTGCTCCACTGAATTTAAACATACATTAGCGTCTCGACCGCCCACAGCATACAACAAATTACCAATCACCGCAATACCTAGAGTGCTCCGAGCATTGCTCATTGATGCCACATAGCTCCAAGTCTTGCTATCCAAATCAAATCGTTCGACCGTGCTCAAAAAAGACCATCCATCATGACCGCCAACAGCATACAAAATAGATGGTTCAGTACCAATGAATGTTGATTGAAGACCATGTCTATGAGTAATCATGGGAGTTGAAGTAGACCATGTTTCTTTAATTATGTTAAAACAATCTACCGTGTTAAGTGTTTTCAGGCCATCACGACCACCAACTATATACAGAAATTCCGAATTTAGTATTGCTACGCCGAATTGAAGTCTTTTTAGAGCATTTGTGTTCGTATGACTGGTATTTGGGTTGCTGGAGTTGGATCCACTCGATTGTGAACTTGTTATGCAATTTATACTGGGCTTGAACGATATCCACTTATCTACTCTACAATCATATTTTTCTATAAAACTTGGAGCTGGCGAAGTACGAGTTGTGTCAATGCCACCGATACAAAGTAGATATCCTACCTGAATTTAATTATTTTCCAAAAAAAATTTAAAATCAGAGTTGTATCAAATTCATTTCAAAGTTATTTTTAAACTGAAAATTTTTTAAATTAAACTTAAATAAAGTTATTTTTTCATTACTCAAAAATTTCCTATTTATTTTGATTATTTCTATCAAACTAATTATTCACTTAAATATATTTATTATTAAAATTTTATTTTTTAGATGAAAAATTTTAAATTTAATTTAGGAACAAATTTTAAAACTTGTAAAATGGTACTGATTTAATAAATAGTTAAAACTAAATTGGCTTAATAAAAAATAAAATTTAAAGTAAGACTTAAAAAATAATCAATTTCTCTAAAAAAAAAATAACTGACTTGAATATTTTTAAATTTAAGTCAGAGTCCAGACTTGACTATGACTTGTGTCCAATTCCGAATGTCTGCCTATTTTATTATACAAATTTATTTATTCAGATAAAATTCCGAATTCTAACTAGAGCCAATTTAATATGTTATCAGTCTTGATGAAAAAGCTGTCAATCAATGGAGTGAAGAGAATCAAAATATCTTTTCAAATATTTAGTTCTAATATTTACAAATTAATTTTCAATTTAGGACATTTTACTTATAAAAATAAATGTTTAATTCAAATTTTTTAAAATGTCAGACTTTTTTTATTATACAAAATATGCATAAAAATTTTGTTTTACTGAGGCTCATTTTTTATATTTTTTTCGAAACTTGATCCAAAAAAATGTGGAAAAAATGACTGTAATTATCACTTAGTAAACATAAAATATTAGATGCTTAATCTGATAATGCAATGAGGCCAGTGAGATGCGATGATTCAGAATTTTCAGAAGATACTAAATAATTTGAGAGCTAACTAAGAAAATCTCTTAAATGAAGACTAATTAAACTAATCTTTACAGTGAATAGAAATTTTTATTTTCATTTTAATTTTTATCCTTCAGATAATGATTTTTTAATGTTTACTCAAAATCAAGATAAAATTCAAAATTCAAAAAATTTTAAAAAATTTGATTTTTTAGATTCATCCATTATTAGTCAAAATTTATTGGCTTTAAATTCAACAGCAAAGTGAGCCAAGAATTTTTTAAGAATTCTGTCTATTTGCATATTATGAAAATAGACAGGTTTTTTTACAAAAATATTCAATTTTTACTCAATTTTTTATTTTTTAAATATAGTTTTCCTAAATTATTAATAAACATTTCCGAAAATATTCATCAATCTATATTTATATAAATTTTAATATAAGATATTAAGCTTCTATCATTCGTTTTAAATGAATAGAAAAATTTTACTTTCTTAGATTTTCATACTGACAAATAAATATTCTAAATAAAGAAATGCGCGCAAGGCTTAACTGATATTTAAAAATATAATTAAAAAATTTCATACTCTAGTTTTTTTAATTTAGACAACTCTGATTAAAATGGGAAATTTTCTTACTGTAGATTTTCTGGGCGCGGTTCGACTATTTGGTGAGGTAATAAATTTTTCCGGAATGAGATGATAACTCATGGCTTCGAGCATCAAAGACTGGCATCTACAATTATTTTGTAAAAACTCATTAATTTCTATTTGTTTGGCTAAAAAATTTGCTCTAAGTAAAGGAAGTTTAATTTTTGCCAAGAGCCGGCTAATCGAATCTTTTCGCTCCTCCTTGTTCAGTTCTACCCATTTAAAGAGAGTTTCGTAAACAAATTCTTCTGTTGAAATGTTTAAGTATTCGTCATCAAACAGCTGAGCCAACTCGTTCTCTTCCAGCTCATTCAAAAGCTCTAAATTTAGGGCCAATTTTTCAAAATTCTCCAACACATATTTGTAAGATATTTCTTTTAGAGTGTTTAATGATTGTTGTTCACTGAATCTATAAATGGACACACAATTCGATATGCTTAAGTTTTTGCATAGAAAATCGCAGCCAAATTTTACAACATTGTCTAATTGTAAGAAATTGGCAGCATTTAGGATAGAAAAAATGTTCGAGTCGTTAAGTTCGATTTTTCCGGTGTAAACATAATCTATCAATACCTTGAGCGAGTCACCATCTATGTCGTTTATCTCTATATTGGTCTTAAAGGATTCGGCTAGATTGTTAGTGAACATAGCATAAAAGTAGTCGCTTATGGAGCTGAGTATTACTCTGTGGGCCCTAATCTCCAATGTTTTATTGTTACATAACAGATTAACGTCGCATAATTTACCTTTTTCGAACATAGACTCGATTTTTTTGAATGCAAATTTATAATGAAAAGCTTGGTCTATATGTGCACTGGTTTTATCTGACTTGAATGAATTTTGGGAAGAGTTGTAAGCGGTGGGTGAATCGTGTGGCGAGTCATGTAACGTCATGAGTTTATCTGAAAAAAAAAATAAAATTCCAAAAATTTTAGATAATTTTTATTTTAAATATTTAAAAAAAAGAGAAAAGCAAAAATGACAAAATACGCTTTGGAAAACATGGCAACTAATGACTTTAAGGTAAAAACTTCAACCTACCATATCAGATAGAATAAATTAGAATTTTTATATTTGTTTTGAATAAATTAATTTGATTAAGAAAAAAAATTGTTTTTTTTTTAAATTAAAATTTACACAAATTACAAATTTCTATAAGTCACTTATTTGGTCACTTTCACATAAACAAAATCATCACAATATTAAAAAAATATATTTTTTTTGAAACTAAACTAATTTATTTATGATAATTTGACTTTTTTTAAAAATAATCTAAGAATGCACTAATGATGCTTACGAAACAGCTGGCAGATTCTTAAAAACAATCTTTTTTGCTATTTATGAGCTAGGTAAAATAAATTGAAAAATGTTTACTCGGTTATTTTGGTAAAAGTTTAATGATTTTTTGATTTAAACTTTAATTGAAGAAAATTTTGAACTTTTAGCTATTTAAAGAGATCAAATAAAACAAAAACTCTTTTGACTAATATTTATTTTCAAAACTAAAGATAAACCCGAATAATAAAATATTCTATTTTATAAATATTTTCCTTATAGAATAAATAAAACATTGAATTAACTTTCATGTGTTGTTCTTTTTTTAATGTTAGTTAATTTACAAAAATAAAAATTTCCTAGTTTTGTATTCTCATAATGAATATTTACTAAAACTATTTGAAAAAATACAAAATATTAATAATTTTTATTAAATAAATCGGAATATTTAAGTAAAATTAAATTTTCCAAACGAATCTTGATTCAAAAATATTTTAAAGCTATATGAGTAAAGTTTTATCTAATGATTACATAATTATTTTTAATTTGGTTTTAATTTCTTACTGTTTTAAATTTTAAAAGCCTATTTCTATTTAAGTACACGTGTTTTTTTTTTTTAATAAAAAACAAGTTTTTAGTTTTTTCATTAGACTTTTCCATCAGTAAAATTTGTAATGTTCTGCTAATTCATAAAGCCTAATAAATTCTTAATTTATTCTCCTGTTTTCTAATTTATCAAGTAAAAAGAAAACAAGTTGAATATAAAATAGGATTTAAAACATAGATTTAAGAATAAAACTCATCAATATAATCTTTATATTTAATCTCGAATTATTTGGATAAGTATTTTTTTGTTGAAAACAAAAAACGTTAAATGTTGAATGAAACTTTTTTGTCTGAATTTTCCAGTATTCAGAAAAAAAGAGTAAAAAAATTATTTTTCTAAGATAAATTTAATTAAAAAGAAAATAAATAAAATTAAAATCACTTATTGTTTAGCAAGCTGCTGAAATAGTTTATATTTTTTATTTTAAATTAATGGATTTTTCTTTCTCTCAAGTAATATTGTTACTTTAAAGTTTCTCATTTTACGTGGTTGCTTATTTTTAAAATAATTTTTCGAGCAAATTAACAAAATAACGAAATAAAGTTTAAAAAAAACTTGACGCAAAAATATTTTCTCATATTATTTTAAAATAATTTAGGCATTAAGTTAAATATAGCAAAAATATTTATTTTAAGAGTTAATTGAGCATAAAATTTGATTATATCATCTAATTCAATTGATTTAGTTTACATTCTGAAGTTAGCTGAAGATTCAAATTTTTTAAAAAATTTTCAATAAATAACTTAAGAAATCCGAAAATTCAATTTTTTTTATAATTTTTTAATAATGATTATAAATTTTTCTAGATCCTCAAAACTTCATCGAACTTATCTCCTTAAAAAAATTTAATTTGTTTGTGTCCAAACCAATAAGAGAATGTTACAACGAAATTCAATCCAAGCTACTGGAGAGTGGAATTTCGTCAGATATCCTTGCGGCTAAATTTCCATCTTTTGCCAAATTACCAAGCACATTACAAAAACTGTTAAAAATTAATAAAAAATAATACAGTATATTATTACGAACAAACATTTTTCCTTCAGTACAAAAATCTAACAGAATATTTTTCTTTTCAGTATATTTTTGTCAAATACCATTTTATTATATGTTTAAATCTAAATCATCAGAAAGAAAATATTTTGGTTTAATTTGTATTTATATTCATAAGGCCTAGTTATAATAAGAATAAAACCAAAAAGAGCAGATTAATTAAAAATCAAGAATAAAGCTTGAATGAACGCATATAATTAATTTATTTAAATTTTAAAATCAGATAAGTTAATTTTTTACATAATTTGAACTTTAAACAATAAAATTGTTATAACAAAAAATTCTAAAAAAAAATAATATTTTATTTAAAATAATTACTGATTCTAGAAAGATTCTAAGTATTTTTAATTTTTTAAAAAATTTGTCATTTAATTGTTGAAATTATTAAAAAAAAAAGCTTAATCATTTAAAAATGAAATACCGGATACTTTAATAACTTTATAAATTTGGTATGTAAAAACCAGACAGCTACCATAGCGAGATCACGAATAGTCTGGCTACGCAGGTCTCCTGCTTTAGCTTAAATTATTATTATTATTATTAATCAATTATTTTAAAAACCTAAAAATTTAATCATAATTCTTTTTAATAGAATCTTAAAACTTCATGAATGTTAAATCTATGAAGTCATTCATTTCTATGCATGAGAAATTTTTTTGGATTAAAACCAGAAATTTTTTTTTATTAATTGTTTTCTATGAAATGATTCATCTATAAATTTTCATCGATTAGTCATCTTTTTATTTTTACATGGAAATCCATTGAAATATTACACAAACAATACGTAATTCAAGTCTGACGACTATTTGCGATTATAGCAATTTATTTTTTTTTGTTTTAGCTCATTTAAAATAATAAAATAGCTGCCAAAAATAAAATAACTTCGGTTTAATATTAGCCTTTATTTCAAAAAAGTATTTATTTAAATTTTTATAAAAATAGTTTATGTATTTATTTGAAAATAAATGTCTGTATCAAAAATTTTAATTTTAAACATAAAAGTCTTGGTAAAAAAAATCACATTTAATAATCAGTGATTTTTAGACTTTTATTAAATTATTTGACTGTTATAATAAAAATCAAAATAACTAACACTATCAACTTTTAAAAAAGAAATTAAAAAATTTTAAGCTTTTAACTCATATTTGCACCAGATGCTTTAAATTGTTTAATCCATTCCCTGTGCTGATTTAATCTATTTTGAGTAGATAAAGGAATAGTTATTTGACCAGTAAAATAGTTAAAACTACTAGGAGCTGTATTATTTAAACTATTATTTGATACAAATTGACTTTGATCTATTTTTCTAAGCATTGAATCAAATCCAATATATTGATTCCATTTGTCATTAAGCATTTTTGTTCCCTGTTCATAACTAAGGCGATAATAAGTGGGATTGGCTTGCCATGGATGTACAAAGGGCCCAATTGTTTTTAAAGTTTTCGACGATTCGTTTAAATTGTCATATTTTTTATTGTTCAAGTAGCTTTTCCATTTTTTCTCTATTTGTTCCGGGTCAACTACGTGCGGTTTTTCCTCGACTGGAAAATTTGATTGTTTTATACTCTCAAAAGTTGTGTCCAATCTTGTATTTAGTTTTGGAATTTTTTTCAATACAGTTTGAATATATGACAAATTATTGTCTGTTATTTCTCCATTTAGATGGGCTTTTTTCATTTGATTAACAAATTCAGTTAAATTTTTGTCCGTAAATTTAAAATCACGATCAATTGTTGTTGACAAACGAGTTTCATCCAAATCTGTTTCTTCTGAAGTATCTGAACTGATTAAATTAACCACATTTCCAAGCAAATAATTTTCCAATTGATTTAGCAATTGTTTTTTTTGTTTTATTAAACGGCGTGCTGTTTTTATATTAAGCTCTAGTTGTTCCAAATCCAAAGATTCTTTCTCTAAATTTATACTTTTCTCATCAAGCACTAAAGTGAGTTTGAACTTTTCGCTTTGCTTTATATGTTTACATTGAGCCTCATAGCTTTTTAACTCATTTTTTGATCTTGTTAAATCTGTTCTCCTTTTGCCTAGAATTATTTTATATTGGTCCAACATTTCATTAAACACATTTAAAGAATCTTTTTCTTTGTTCAAAAAGTGAATCATGCCACGTTTGGACTCGGTCAAATGAGAGTCTGCAAACTCCTCAATCGAAGACTCTAACTCATCCTGGCTTTTGGATGAATTAAGATCGTGTTCATTTGAGTATTTAAGCTTTAGTTTAAGTTTTGCATGCTTTATTAAGCTCTTAATATCAGTATCATCATTGGTATTTTCTATATCGTCATCATCATCATCATCCTCATACTCTTGACTTAATCTTGTATTAATCTTATTTATTTTCTCGCTTAGACGAATCGATTCTTCTTCATTTAGATCATTTTCTTGTTCGGGCTTTTGTTCTCTTTGTGTCTCTTCATAAGTATAATATTTGTCTAATACTTTTTGCATTGAGCTTAATTTAAAATTCAAGTCTTGATTCTCTATACGAAGCTTTTCTATTTCGAATTTTAGCTTGTCATCTGATTCTGTTTTTTCCAAAATTTTATTCTTCATTTCCTCTTTTTTTTGTTCGATTTGCTGCTCTTGTTGACTTATTTGTAGCCATTCATTCTCCAACTCCTTTCGTTTGGTAGAAATTATCTCTAATCTTTTTTTGATATCTTCTTCCTGTTTATGAAGGCTTGATCGGTCACTTTCTAATTTGGTTTCAATGCCCGACACCTTAGCTTTATATTCCATTTGAAGTCGTTCTTTAACTTTATTAAATTCATTCTCAAAAAATTTAAATTCCTTTTCTTCCAGTTGTTTGTACTTTTCTTTGAATGTTTTTATCTTAATATCGTATTCTTCTTTCAATTGATTTAGATCATTTGTTTCTTTATCTTTGAATTGTTTTACTTTTTCTGACAAAATCTTCTCCATCTTTTAAAAATTTTCAATTATTTAAGATGAAATCAAGTCAAAGATTTAAAAATAAATATTTTATTTTACAAAGAAAAAATAATTAATAAAGAGATAAATAAATATTTTGCAGAATCAGAAATTTTAACTCAAGTCAACTGAGAGATAAAATTAAAATTCTTAAATTAAGATAATTCTAAAATTTAGTCAATTCTTTAAATTTCAATTAAAATTGAATTCTTAATTTTTTTCGTTTTTTTTTAATTACGAAAATAAACTTAATTGAATAGTGTTTGAATAGCCAACTAAAACTAATCACTCTGAATTTTTTGGATTTAGGAATTTATTGATATTACATTTATTCATATTTTTTCCGAATTGAACCTTAAATTACATTAGATTGTCAATTTTTAGCAAGAATGATAATCTAATACATTATTTTCAGACTCTTTAATGATATACTACAATGTCTGATTAAAATATTGTATTTGCTTTGAATTAAATTTATTATTTTCAAAAATTATCGAATTACATAATTTAATTTTTTTTAGTCTAAAAATAATATTTTTCTTCTTTAAAATTTAAAACCTGAGTTCACGATGAAAATATGTGAACTTGACTAATTTTTCTGTTTTCGTGATCTCAACTCCCATGTAAAAATTTCTGTGATCTTAATTTTGTGATCATGGATGTCAGCGAACGAATCAATAGTGATGTTATTTTCAATTTTTTTAATTATCATGTTTTGTTTTTTTAGAATATTATCTGTATATCTTTAATTAGATATTTATTTTAACTAATGTCAAAAACAAAATCTAAATAAATATTGAGAGGAATTTTTTTTCAAACATAAAAAATTATACATTAAATATTTTTTAATAAAAATAAAGTCTTTGACTCGGACTTGGACTTGACTTGAGACTTGCGACTTTTAAACAACTCTGTTACAGATGCACCAAAAAGTAGTTTATTAATTTATTATTTTAAGATCACAGAAATTTTAACACGTTTTACTTTTTCATCATTTTATCATCAAGTTCAGATAATTTTCTACAGGTGAGCTGAGATCACGAAAACTGAAAAATTAGTCAAGTTCTCATATTTTCGTGAACTCAGGTCACATATCAACATAGGACCAAAATTTGTTAAAAAAATCCTAGACCTTTTTTTATAGTAATTTTTGAGTCTTGTCATCCAAATTGGACATTTTCTGATTGTAAAATTAAAATTGAGTTAACTGAATTATTTTTTAATATGAATGTTTTGAAAAATTTTAATCCTTAAAGGCTTAAATAAAAATAAAAATTTCTAAAAAATAAAAAAATAGAAAAGTCATTTGTTAAATTCTGAATTAATTTAATATATTTTATTAAAACAGTACTTAGACAATTTTTGATTAAATTTTAAATCGTATTCTGTTTTTGTCAAAAACTTTTTTTAACTATTTGCTTATTAACCTCTTTAAAATTAAATTAATTTTAAATCAAGAAAATATGTCATAAAATAATTTTAAATTAAATCTTAAACAAAAACAAAAATTAACCTACTTGTCTCTCAAAATTTTCGATCCTCATATTTTCCTCTTTTATTTGACGAATTTGATTTTCTTTTGATTCAGCCTCTTTCTCATGCAATTGAGCTAGTTCTTCCTCTAAATCTTTCATTTTTTTTTCATATCTCATTTTGAGTTCTTTCTTTCGTTCATCTAGCTTATCGCTATATTTTTTTTCAATATGATCAAAATAAATCTTAAATAAAATAATTAAATAAAAAAAAAATAAAAGTATGAAATTTATTTTAAATTTAACCTCGATCTCTCTTTTTTCCTCATTTTCATCAAGTTCATCAAAACTTTTCCCACTTTTAATATACTTGGACAATTGCATGCTAAACTTTTGCTTTTTGAGCTGCTTTTCATTATCGAATTCTTTTTGCATTGAATTTAAAATGTCTAAATGTTTCTTGGTCATCAATTCTTTTTCGTATTCAAAATCAGAATTGAGTTTATTTTTTAGCGAGCT
This sequence comes from Brachionus sp. 'Tiscar', assembly GCA_006352455.1. Classification (NCBI taxonomy): domain Eukaryota; kingdom Metazoa; phylum Rotifera; class Eurotatoria; order Ploima; family Brachionidae; genus Brachionus; species Brachionus sp. 'Tiscar'. Next base: position 51,524 of record VANL01000159.1, read on the forward strand.
AATCTTTTTCTCTTGTTCGTTATTTAGCTTTTTTTTTTCCATTTCTAAAACACTATCCAAATCAGCTTCGATATCAAGTTTTAATTTTTTTATTCTAGCTTCTTTTTCTTCCAAAAGTTCCAATCTACATTGATCAAACTCTTTGTCAAAACTTTGCCCTAATTTTTTAAGTTCTTCTTCTTTGTTTTTTAAATGAGGCTTTGTTTCTTCTGTATTCTCCTCAACTAGCGAGTCTAATTTTGTCGATTTTCTGGTTTCCTCATCCTTGCTGGCACCCAAAACGGATTTGATGTAATTTCTAGTTGGACTGTCTAAAACATCACGAGAAGTCGTCGGCGCAGAATCCCCATTTACATTTTGTCCTTTTTCTTTTCCAACCATCAAAACAACATTCAATTTGTCTAATTTAATAGAGGTCTCTTTGTCAATACCAAAATCAACTGGTTTACGAAAGTCGTCCGAGTCGTCTGACTCGGATTTTTTCTTCCAACTAGCTTCTGAATCTTCTTCCATATCCCGTTTTAGCTCTTCCTCAAACTCAATTCCATAGTTATTAGCAAATATAAAATCGGCTTTTAATTTATTCTTATTTGCATTGTTCAATACATCGCTCAAAGTAGATGTGCTTTTGCTAGTACCACTCTTCATTGTTCCAAAAGGACTTTGAGTTTTTGATTCCGAGGGACGGTAATTTGCTTTTCCATTCAATTGAAGTAATTTTCGCTCTTCAATTACAAGAGTTTTGTAATCATTGTCACACGGATGATCCCAAATAGACTCGCCAGTTTCAAAATTGAAATAGTATAATTCCTCTTGTTGTGGGTCGTGTACAGCTTTCCAGCCTTTGGGCAGCGGAGCCTTTACTCCTTGGCGGGCTATCCACATCAACTCTGACTCCTTTTTTTTTCATTTTAAGTCAAACGATCTAACTTTAGTTTTTAAATGCAAATTTTTACCTGATCAGGTTCGATTCCGATATATTTGGCATACTCGACTATATCTTCGTCACTAGGCTGAATGTTTTCATCATATTCAATTATAATTTGATCGTTAGACATGGTCAAATAATTTTTATTTTGCTCAAAGTTTCATTAGAGAAAAAAATAAGACTGCGTCGTAGGTTTTATTAATTAATTTAACTTTTTTCTAAAGCAAAAATGATAACAAATGGTAAACTAACACTGGTACGTATAAAAATCCTTAAAAGCTTTTAATTATAATTCTCTTAATTTTCCTTTGGTTTATTTTGTTGTTTAATTCATTTATCAAATCTAGCTTTACCAAAAACTTCTTTAACTGCGTTTTGTTACGATTTGCTTGGATGTTTAACCTATATATTTTTTGTGTCAGGTAAAACTAGAGAATTTTCTTTTCTAAATTAGTAAAATTATCAAAAGAATTTGAAAAAAATTGTTTCCATGACGACAAAAATTTATTTAATTTATTTGATGCTTGCAGGAAAAATCTGTTTTTTTAAAGAAAATTGAAAATTTTATTTGAAATTCATCTTCGTGTTCGATATTGAAGAGCACAGAAAGAAAATTTCCTAATGAAAAATTTATTAACTAAAAAACGAATATTTAGGGCTCAATTGATCATTTGTCAAAATTTGACTTCCAGTAAAATATCATTGAATTCTAATAAAAGGTATATCAAAAACATTTTTCTAACCAATATGTTTTACTTGGCGATTAAAATGCTCCCCCAAGAAAATGTAAATTTAAAAAAGAATTTTTTGAAATTTTATTATTAATTAAAAAATATTTTTATTTTTGTTTAATTATTTCTAAATTTAAATTAACTCTTAATTTTGATAAGCTTGCTTTAAGTCAAAAGATTATAAAAAAAATAAGCGATTCATCATTGTAATTTTTAACTTTTATATGAACTATATAAAACAAAAATATTTAAGTTTGACTTCACAACGAAAAACTTAAGATTGCAATTTTTGAAAAATCTTGATTTTGTTAATTTTTCAAGTTGACCGCGACGGCTCAAAGAAAAAAAGTAGTTTTTAGCTTACTAATTTTGATCTAAAAAAAAAGATTTTTCGTTCAATTTATTCGGTTAAAACCAGAATATTTATATTTATCAAGTGATTATTTATCTTACAGTTCAAACTAACTCTATTCATATGTAACTAGTCTAAAAAATCGTTTAAATTCACATAGACTCTTAAATAAAATATATAAACAATAGTATTTTGATTTTTAAAAGTTAATGATTTTGAAAACAAGTTGACAAATAAAATCTCTATTTTGCAATTGTTGAAATTTTTAATTTTCATTTTTTGGATTTTCAATGAAAATCAAAAAAATTTAAATTTTTGAATTCTTTATTTAAAATTAAAAAAGTCAAACTATAAAATACATATCAAAAATTTAACTAGTTAAGTAAAAATACATAAATTAAATAAAAAAGCATTTCAAGTTAATTTTTTATTGTTTGACATATGTGCTTAAAAATTTTGATCAGGCAAAAGTTCACTCTGAAGTCTTTTTTAGTTGCATTGTGAATTTTGCTATAAGAAGCAAAGAATCTAAAATTAAAGTAAATATAGTAATTATAGCTGATAAAAATGTGTATCATCCAAATTTTATCTGTGCAAAAAGTCTGCAATTGTGCAGAGCATTAAAAGTATTAGGAAATAATCAAATTAAATTGAAACGAAATTAAAAAAATTACCTTTCTAATCGCCAATCATCAGATGATCATCAGATCCACACTAAAAGCATTCGCCAGGTCTTAAAAGTTTTTCCATTAACCCAGGTTTTAGAAGATTAGCATATTTCCTTCTTCCTGTCTTTACGTTCTGAATATTCTACAAGATTATACCAAAGATTTAATTATATCTTTAGTCTTTAGTGATGTAAATATTTATTTAAAAAAAAACATATACATTTTAAGTAAAAATTTTAATGTATTTTTGCTTAATTTGTATAAAAAATTTGAGCTTTTAAAATGGATAAATATTTTTGATTCTTGTATTTTGAAATCTAAAGTCAAATCATTTAACTGTTTACAAATTTAATTAGCCTAAATATAATTATTCGATTATATATATTATAATTTTCAAAAAAATTTAATTTTTTATTAAAATTTTAAATTTTTGGTGCTGTCTTATCATGATTAAAAAAAGACAGAAAATCAATAGCTACTTTTCTAAAATGTTATGTGCAAAGAGAGAAAGTGCAAATGAGTTTTTTTTGGTTTAAATCTTTGTTGCTCAAATTATCTAGTGGAAACAAAAAAGTTTAGTTTTTAGTGATGAAATCGAATATGCATATTCAAACCATTATTTGAATTAGTAGCTTTTCGAACGAAAATCAGCTTCTAAAATAATATTTGAATATAAAACAAATTTGAAAATATATTTAAATATTATTTTATTCTAATTTAAAAATTGAAAAAATTAAATAGTCAAAAAAATAATTGAAAATTAAAAAAAATTTAAAAAAAAATTTTAAATTAAAAAATATTCAAAAAATAAATTGATTTTTGATTCTGTTTAGATACCAATATCTGTGTCAGATTTTTTGATAAAAATGAAATGATTTTTCTTTGTTTTTTTTTCGAAAACTCTACAGGATCAATTATTTCAGCCGGTTCTATACTGTATCTATTCAAAATTTTTCATAAGCTTTTTAGACTGATAATTTGTCACTAACAAAAAATAATTCAGTACTTATAAAACTTAAATACATATTTGTATTATAAATTTTTCAAATATTTTATTCAAATTTTAATATTTTTAGTTTTTTAGTAGATTTTAGTTTAACAAATTGCTTTTCAAATTAAAATTTATTTTAAATTTTAATTTAAAAAAAGTCAATTTTCGAATTTAATATCAAAAGTAAAAATAAATTCAAATTCAAAATTTTATTCGAATAAATTGTCTGGTTAAATTTTTTATTTATTCAAGTTTCAATTTGTGTCCAAAAAACCAATTCGTTTTCTTCACAAGTATTTTAAGAAGATTAATTGTCTACTTTTAATTTATTAAGAATTTTAAAAAATTGAGAAACAATGATAAGTTATATAAATTCTTAATTATTAAAATCGTTAAATTAATAATTAAATTTAAATTGAAATTTTTATTAAAAAAATGAATTTTTCTTTTTAAATAAAAAAAATCTAAAATGTGAATATCTCAAAGTTTAACTTAAAAATTCAAGATAGAATTGTTTGCTCCATGTCATAGATTCAGGATAAGTCAATTATGTTACTAAAATAGCTTATCATCAACCTTAATTTTTAATTATGTAAGAGGTAAATAAAATTCGAAATTATCATTATTTTTTTAGTCTAAAAAATGATAAAAAATTAACTTTTTTAAAAATGAGCAAAGAACCATTCAAGTCGTTTATTCATAAAGTTGGAACTTTTCGGAGCAAAAAAAATGCCAAGCAAAGGCAATCACTATCGGGAATCAAAATTACGGAGCTAGATAACAATTCATCAAATAAAGAAGATGAAGAATTAAACAATATAAGCGAAGATATACCAAATGATGGAATAAAAAACATTTCAAACAATGAGACTATTAGGTAGCTTAAATAATAAAAAATTAAAATGAAATTTTACAGGTTATCGCTAAGGTCACTTGCTCAAACATTCAATTCAGTTAATTTATCTGAAAGTCAAATGTATGATAGCATTTCACCTGAACAAATAAATGAAGAATTTGAAAAATATGTTTTGGTAAAAAAAAATTTCATTATATTCCTGTTTACCTTATAGAATTTAAATTAGAATGATGTAGATCTTAAATTGGATAAAGATATTGAAAAAATGAAAAGCCTTCCTTTGGAATCTAAAAAAAAACTTTTAATAAACTTTAAAAAAAATGAATACACTATTGATGATAAAGCAACAAATATGGTAAATGTTTTAAGAGATTGCCTTCGATTAACAAAAAAAGTAAAAGAGAACCTCAAGCAATTATTAAAAGCAATAAAAAGAATCAGTGTATGTATAGCGTCAAAACCGGTTAGGTATAAATATTTAGAAAAAAAAAATTCAAAAAAATAAATTTGAATATAAGTTGGCTGAAAGAGTTTTACTCGTCTGGTGGATTGGTATTAATCGAGGAAATAATTATTGATTTTAAAACAAGAAAAGCAAATAGTACAAGCAAAAATTCGGCTAACAAAATTAATTCGTCAATATCAGACAAAAATGATTCAAAAGAAAATGATACTCAACTTAGAAAATCAATCAGATTAGAATCAATAAAAATTTTGGTGTCATTTGCAAATACAAAAGTAAATCAAGTCGCAAATTAAAATACCAAGTTAATTTTTTATTTTCTTTTTAGTATGGTATAAATGTTGTTTTGGAAAGAAAACAAACATTAATGGCGATTTCAACATGCATTGATTGCTGTGACACTGAAACAATGAGTGTAGCATGTAATTTACTAGCAGTATTAGCAGTTCTAGAGTAATAATATGACTCAGCTTAGCTAAATTATTTTTCTAAATTTTAAATATTATTTCAAGTCAAGAGAAAGTTTTAAATGGAATAATAGAGACCGCAAAATTCATTGGATCAAGTATGCCATTTTCTGAAATCGTAAAGGGTCTAACAATTAATGAAGATCATGATTTAAAAGTACAACAGTTTTTTAATTAATAAAAAAAAAAACTTAATGAATATTTTTAAAGATAAGCTCAATGATTCTTATAAATGCGTTAATATGTAATGCTGATAGCTTGGATTTTAAAATTCACTTGAGAAGCGATTTTAATCGATGTGGTCTATCTTTAGCAATTGAGGTAAATAAAATTCAAATATTTTAAATTGTTTTTTGTCATTAATTTAAAAAAAAATAAAAGAGTCTAAAACAAAAATATGGATCACTTGATGAGTCGATGGAAAAGGAATCAGACAAATTGATGAAACAATTAGCAATATTCGAAAATCATGCTCAGGATAATTTTGAAAAAATGGACAATTATTTTGA